>MU192065.1:0-20927 GCA_016904865.1 Pissodes strobi
AGAAAACATGCGCACCGTAGTAATCGGGTATAATAGAATCTCATTTTCTCTGACCAATAATTGTTGTTAGTTTTATCGTTAATACATTGTTATTGTTATAAACTAAACGTGCTTACTTTATCATCTCTTCTTGCCCCACGTAACGCGATCCCGGTCTACCTCAGTTACCCCCCGGCACACTAAACAAGGCGTGTCCTCACGAGTAGAACATTCAGTGGTAGATTAAAGGAAGCATTGAGACCCCGTCATTGTACTAATCGAGACGAGGCTCTTCTCTGAGAAGTTATTCTTTAAATAAACGCGCTACCCCCTAAGCTACTCGTGACAATATCAAAATTCTTAACCTAAAATAAACATCTGAAACACAACGCCAACTGCTAACTAACAGCAACAGCTATGCTATCTGAAAATAAAATATGTCTAAAGCAGACTAAAGATGCCCTGGACCGCTCATATCACCAACGTTGAGGTCTTGAGAAGGATGGATGGAGACAGAGAACTTCTGACCATAGTAAAACGAAGAAAAGCTGCATATCTTGGCCACATACTTCGCAACACAAAGTACCAATTCCTGAAATTAATTATGGAGGGAAAAATTGAAGGAAAGCGGGGTATAGGTAGGAAGAAATATTCATGGCTCAAGAACATCAGGGACTGGACGAATCTAGACGCCCATGCACTATTTAGAGCCGCACAGAACCGAGAACATTTCGCTGTAATTGTTGCCAACATTCATTGAAATGGATATGGCACTTTAAGAAGAAGAAAGCAGACGTTCGGGGTTTTCTAAAAAGTGTCTAGCGGTAGGGGACAAATTTTCGATACGATACCGTGCATGCGTAATATGACAGAAATATCGGGATTATCCAAATCTTTACGTTCTAGCGAAACTCATTCAACGACTCAGTGGTGTAATAAGCAGAGTGTTTGCCTGTCATTTCTGCGCTGCGGGTTTGATTCCCGTCGGTCGCGACAGATGTTTTGTTTACCTTTTTTATGGTTATGTTTGTTTTTTATCAATTTTTTTTTCTTAATTTTGGGTGAGCCTTGAGTTAGTTTTGGTCAGTTCTTGTTGATTGCCCCCCTTCCCCCCCCCCCTGTAGCGAGCGGAAGGCCATGCAAAGCCATAACAAAACCTACTATTCTTGTCTCGCCATTGTGCATGCACGGTATCGCATCGAAAATTTGCCCCTATTGACGCTTGTGATTTCTGAGGCCGGCAGTGAATTACCAGCGATCCGTGTGACGGAGGAAGAAGAGTTTAAAGTTAAAGGTTTCTGTAAAGATTCCTTTTGCTTCTTCATTTAAACAAGGCCAGCGTAACTTTCAGCGGTTATCTATACTAGATGGTCCTGCTGCATGAAAGAAATACCATTTTTGAGCGCTCGTGTGAAATGTACTAAATTTGACCAATATCCTTATAAAATGTACTATTCTACTTACACGTAAAAAAATTACAAAATTTAGTACAAACGTACTAAAACGGTAACGCTGAACTAGATACGCAAAAGGCATCAGGACCGGACGGAATACCTGCCATCGTGCTAAGGAACTGCGCCAACGAACTAACACCCGTTTTTGCCAGACCTTTTTCTCTGTCTTACGGAAAAGGGATTTTCCCATCCTCTTGGAAAGTCGCTCGAGTGCAACCTGTTCCAAAAAAGGCAAGAAAACCACGCCCTCAAACTATCGCCTAATTGCCTTGCTTCCAATAATCTCCAAAGTCATGGAACCTACTCAAGTACCTCGAGAACAACAGAATAATCAGCGATAATTAATACGGCTTTCGCAAAGAGGAATCGACAGGGGATATATTGGCCTATGTCACTCATATATGGAGCAGGGCAATTGAGAACTACGGAGAGTCTCGAGCGATTGCGTTGGATATTTCAAAGGCTTTCGACAGAGTTTGGCATGACGGACTGCTCAACAAACTGCCGTCCTTCGGACTGCCAGCCTCTCTCTGCAGCTGGCTTGCCAGTTTCCTTAAGAACCGATCTCGGCACATTGCAGTCAATGAACACATCTCAGACACATTCACCATCAGCGCGGGCGTTCCTCAGGGCGCAATACTCTCACCAACTCTGTTCCTCATCTATATTAGTGATCTGCTGATCGAAACGAATAATCCTATTTACAGTTTTGCAGATGACAGTACCCTTGTCTCCCACTTTATATCAGAAAAACCCTTACCAGCAACTGAGACTCATCACCGCAGACAGGAGCAGATTACAGCAATTAATCAAGACCTGGAGAAAGTTCAAACTTGGGGCGACCGAAATTTGGTCCAGTTCAATGCAGCAAATACCCAAGCAGCAACGTTTACCAAGAGGGCCAATACAGCGGGCCCTGACATCATTATGGCAGGATCGACCATTCTTTCGTCCTCGTCAATCGGACTGCTGGGTGTCTCGGTCAACAGCAATATGTCCTGGCATGACCATGTTGCTAACATCGCAAAATCAGCCTCCCAGAAGCTTGGTGCGCTATTTCGCAACAAAAAACTCTATACACCGCAGAAGTTGCTCCTGCTCTACAAAGCGCAAATAAGACCGTGCTTAGAATATTGCTCACATATCTGGGGTGCCGCACCAAAGCACACCCTAAAGCTGCTGGATTCCATTCAGAAGAGAGCTGTGCGTCTCGTCGGCGATCCGGAGTTGACCCGCAATCTGGATAGTCTGGAACACCGCAAACATGTGGCCGAGATGTCTCTGTTTTACAGATACTTTCACGGCAGATTTTCCCAGGATTTGGCCCGCCTCCCGCCCCTGGCAACTCCTGTCAAACAGTCACGACAGACGGTAAAAGCGTACCAGTTCGTCGTACAACTGGAAACACCTAGAACATCGCTTTACAAGAACTCCTTTGTCTGGCGCACTGCATCACTGTGGAACTCACTACCAGGACATCTGTTTCCCACTAATTACAACCTACAACTATTCAAGAACCGTGTCAATCAACATCTTCGCACACACATCGCTTGTCGAGCGCCATAAGATCCCCCTTTAGTATGTGTGCCACTGCTATAAAAAAAAACTTGAAAATGCAAAAAACACCGGATATCTGACAATGACAAACACTTTTCATATCCATTATTTGAGGTTATGCTACATTTGAGATTCTGTCAAGCTACGCTTAATTGTCCTAACTGATGTCGTTCAGTACAATATGCGAGATCGGACAATTTATGTTAGCGAACATGGCTTTTTATTCAGTTAGGACAAAACATTTAGGTATAGAATGAAGCACTTAAGACGCAGATAGGACATTTTAATTTTTTACACATATAAATAAAATGTTTACGAATACTATGAGCCAAAAAACTCAATTTACCAAATTTTGCAGAATCTTTCTTGCTAGCAAGGCAGCGTACGGGGTGGCTAGAATTCGAGTCTACGTATGGGGATCTCGAAAACCGTAAGAGATACAGTGTTGCCCAATTAGGGCAAAATTGCGCATTTAGGTGACTAACAAGATGTCGTTTAAAAAGTTATAAAATTCCGAGTATTTCCGTAGATAACCGAAAAAAAAAACAAATTTTGAAGAATTGTTTTATTTTTTTTTCATGGGCTTATTTAAAATCAAATTCAAAGAAGAATCATCATCAACTTTCTTTTTTTAAATACGAAATTTCTTTTTTATTATCGTTTTTAAGATGATGTTGGCCTTATTATAATGAATATGTGTTTAGGTTTGTTTTATTTTTGTTTTTATTTTTTTTAAATTACTTATTTGGCGTAATCTTAAATAGTTGATGTTACTTTTGAATTTTTTATATTCTATAAAAATATATAATTTTTTTGTGTTAACTGGATAGAGCGGAATAAGTGGAAATGCAAAAGTGCAACTCAATTGGAAATCCATTTTTAAATAAGCTCAGGAAAAAATATTTTTCAATATTTCGGATTTTTTTCCGGAAATACTCGGTATTTTAACACTTTGTAAACTGCATATTGTTAGGCACCTAAATGCACAATTTTCTCCTAATTTGACCGACCCTGTACGTCCTACGGTTTTCGAGTTTCCCATACATAGACTCGAATTCGAGCCATCCTATATTTTATTCTAATTCAAAAGCTTTAGGTATTAGACATTATATACGAGTTTTAGAACCGAAAATGTTGTATATCTCGAAAAGGGTTAGTGTTAGCCAGAAAAACGCCCAAGGGATATTTTTGTCCATTTTTTATTAATACATTCTACTAAAATGGCGAAAAAGCAATGGCGTACCAAAATGACTATTATTTAAAACATTCTCACAATCGCCATTGGTAAAACGACATAAGTTAATCAGTGCTATAAATTTGCTTCTAAGTAATTATATTACCCACGAAGTTTGATCGCAAAAACTAATGAAAGACTTTAAAAATTGGGAAAAAACTACTTTTTTTCAACATTTCGTATATGTACTGTTTGCCAAATAAAAGAACCTGGACGGAAAGAATGCGGGCAAAAAATGTCCTCGCATATTTAGATGCTGCCACATTTTTTTCCCAATAATCCTAATTTATTTTCTGTCTAGTTTCCTATAGTGAATTAAATATTTATATTTCCTACTTGAATACTTAATTTTGTTATTTTCCTTAATACTAGTGTCTTCTATTATTTACTATTTTATTTACACAGGGCAATACGGAATATGGAATAAGTATACTATAATATTTATAATGTTTATATTTCATTCGTCTTCAAGCTATTTAAAATACGCGACAATAGGCAACAGTGCGACGTTTACTTGATTTTTAGGGGCGAGGCAGTTTTGTGATTGGCCGCAGGATATATTTAATACACTTTGACCCTAGACCAACACTTAATTTTTTTTTACTTATTTTAAAATTTCGGCAACGAGTTGCTTTAGCCATTGGCGTGGAAATTGCCGATGCCGAACTGTGTGGTTATTTATATTATTTGGTTTGTAGGGTCTGGTGATATATAGGTTTTGTCGATTTTGCAAATTCTCTTTTTTCACTAGAAAGGGGGTGTCCTATAAGCCAAAAAAGTCGGAAGATCCGCTACATTTGAACCGAAAAAATACCCTCAAAATTCGAGTTTTGACACAAATTTTCAGCACCACTTCACAAAAGCCCTAGAAATGCAGACAAAACACATCTGAAAATCAATTGTCGGGTGAAAATATTAACTAGGATACATTTGCGTCGAACGAGAGACCTCCGTTTTGTTCCGGTCCTAATTTAAAGCGACTCATAGCCATAGCCCCATTAAACAAAATTAAATTTTACTTGTAAATATCCATCCTCCTTTTTACTGTCAACTGTCACAATAGCCAAAACAAAGATTTTTAAAAAGGCACACTATTGCCAGACGTTTACTGTAGTTTCGTTAGCAAAATTCGTTAGAAAAATGGTGCGCAATAAGCGCAGCTTATTCACTACCAGCTACTCATCTTGCGACGGCATCCTTTGATTTGGAAAAGTCAATAACCAAGTTTTGCAAATTTTAGAAGGGGGTCATGACTTAATATTGTTTTAAACGCCTGGGCATCTGAATAATACTTTTGACAGTTCGTTTGATTTAAAATATGTTTTTTCTACTGCCGTGCGTAAAGTACTCACTGTACGCACGCTCTAAGATTCGTAAAATAGGCTTTTTTAATGTGCAGTGCGTAAAATACGTTATTTTACGCACTAGTGCGTAAAGTAAATCTGACATATTTTTTGACATTTAGGGCAGTGTGTAAAATAATTAATTTTAAGCACTAGTGCGTAAAGTAATTTAATAATATTTTTGTTTTTTCATATATTTTTCGGTAGTGAAATAGTATATTATTTTATATGGAGGAAAACTGATACTTTTCATGGCGCGCTCGTGTTTAATAGGTAATAGAGAGCAAGCCATGAAAAGTAACTTTTCCTCCAAATAAAATATGCTGTTTTTTCTTCAAATGTCGACAAATTAATGCAAAAACATTTCTTTTTAATAGTAATAATATCTAATTATTATTAAAGATAAATGGGTTCGCAAGGCGGCTTAGACGACGGTCGTAGGTGGCCTTGCTTAGACCGGTGTCGGTGAATATAATGTAACATAAAGGTGTCAGCGGACACTGTCAATAATAATTGTTTTTTAAGATTGCGTCTCCGATTGCGTTTTAATTTTCCGTATTGATAAGCAGTTATTGAGTAAGTTCGATTAAATAATGACCAATTTGTTCCTAAATTAGTGATTTTTAGAAATGCAGTCACAAATTGAGTGATAAATACAAATTGTAGTTTAATAAATCTTGAGTTGTTGACGCTTATTTTGTTGTCTGTTTGTATTGTATATATGTTGCTATCACAACACTTTTACCTCCGCCGGCGGAAAAGTGAAAAGTAAAGCTCCGGCGGAGGAAAAACGAAACTTCACGGCCGCCTACACAGTCGAGTAATGACGGACTTACTGACGTTTGAAAAAAAAATTTTGTATGCTACTAATGTGTAAAGTACCCTTTTTTTAATCAATTTCAATTAAATTTTTTTATCAAAATTCCCATTCATAAAAAAAGGTTCACTTTACACACTTGTTGCATAAATAACTATTTTATCGTCTAAAATCTGTTTAAAAACTATTTTAAAACGCACAATTGTATAAAAATCCGAAATTTCTGAACCTCTCAGGGCGATAGCCGAGGCTTCGGACGAATTTGTCATGTATTTTGAAGCGAAAATTCATTTTAAATTCAACTGTGGAACTGAACCGCTCAGGGCGCAGTGCCCCTCACTCCAACTTTCCGATTTCGATAGAGTTGACTAGCTGGTAGTGAATAAGCTGTGCTATAAGTGTCTCTACTCTTTTTTTTATTTAGGTGAATAATTTTTTTATGGCAGTAGCACATCCTATATTGCTCGACGAGCGGTGTGTGTGTGCGAAGATGTTGATTGACACGGTTCTTGAATAGTTAGTTTGGGGAACAAATGTCCTGGGAGCATATTCGCATGTAACAGGCAAGATGTCCATTCGGCAATGCCGATCGTTTCTTCATATGTGACGTGCACGATAGCATTTAGTCAGATGTCGTGACTGTTACATAGAATCAACAAATAAGTCTTCAATTATTTTAACACTTCATGCATAGCCCTCCGCTCGCTTCGCTCGCTACGGGGGCTCAACAAACAGAAACTAATCAAGTGCTAACCAAAACTAACCCAAAATAAAAAAAATAATAAAAATTTTGTGTTAGTTTTGGTTAGCATCTGGTTAGTTTCTATTTGTTGAGCCCCCGTATAGAGAGCGAAGCGAGCGGAGGGCCATGCATGAAGTGTTTAAATAATTGAAAACTTATTTGTTGATTCTATGTAACAGTCACGACATCCGACTAAATGCTATCGTGCACGTCACATATGAAGAAACGTTCGGCATAGTCGAATGGACATCTTGCTTGTTACATCCGAATATGCATCCTGGGAGTGAGTTCCACAGTGATGCAGTGCGTCACACAAAGGAGTTCTTCTAAAGCGATGTTCTAGGAGTTTCCAGTTGTACGACGAACCGGTGCGCTCTTGCCGTCTATCTTGACTGTCTGACAGGCGTTGTCAGGGGCGGGATAAGACGGGCCCAATCCTGGGAACATCTGCCGTAAAAGTATCTGTAAAACAGGGATTTCTCGGCCACATGTTTGCGGTGTTTCAGACTATCCAGATTCCGGGTCAACTCCGGGTCACCGACGAGACGCACAACTCTTTTCCGGACGGAATCCAGTAGCTTTAGGGTGTGCTCTGGCGTAGCACCTCAGATGTGTGAGCAATATTCTAAGCACGGTCTTATTTGCGCTTTGTAAAGCAAGAGCAACTGCTGCGGTGTATAAATTTTTTGTTGCGAAATAGCGTACCAAGCTTCTGGGAGGCTGATTTTGCGACGTTAGCAACGTGGTCATGCCAGGATATATTGCTGTTGACCGAGACCCCCAGTAGTCCGATTGAATGAAGATGAAGGGATGGTCGATCCTGCCATAATGATATCATTGCCCGCCGTATGGTAAACGTGGCTGCTTGGATAATTGTTCAATGTGCATTTGCATTCATTCATCGGTATAAAAGAGACACTCATTCGATTACACTATTCCTTTGTATGTATATATTCGTCAAATATTTCACTTCATACATGGGGCCCTCCGCTCGCTCCGGGGGCGTAACCAAACAAACCTAACCCAAACTAATCCAAGACATTCCCAAATGAGGAAAAACAAACTAAAAAATATTTGCATTTTCGACTGACAAATTTCAATTTTTTTTTATTTCCGGCATGCCTTGGGTTAGTTTTGTTTGGTTGCGCCCCCGAAGCGAGCGGAGCGTTATGCGTGAAGTGGAATATTAAATATACTTAAATAGTAAACAACACTGTTATTCCCCATAAGAAAATGTGCAACTTTTGGAAACACTGTGCCCGGTGTCGGTTACTAAAATTTCATTATTTTCACGTTACAATTTCAATATTTTCACGTTACACCTGGGAAAGTCGTAGTGGAAGTTTGCCCTTCTAGGGCAATTTAGGCTCAAAACGCGGAAATTTTTTCGGCTCAAATGTGGCGAATCCTCCGATTTTTTTGGCTTAAGCTACTCTATAAGACACCCCTTTTCTAGCGAAAAAAAAAATAAAATTTGCAAAATCGACACAACCTATATATCATCAGACCCTTAATTTGATGATATCTTTGAAGATTTTTAACCTTTCTTATATTTTTCTTGCATTTGGTGATTATTATACGCGGTTAACAAATTTTTATATATTTCGGATAACTCTCTTAACTGAACTCTCTATATTAAAAGTTTTATTACAAAACAATTCCGAACGTTCTATAAAGAGCGTTTTGGAACATACGTGCTTCAATATTGCCTAACTTGTAATACAAAAATTGAATGCCAGAGAATTTATATGAATTAGCTACGATAAACCGTTTTTTTCCAAATTAAGCGACGTCATCAATGACGTAAATACAAACCCTTCGGGAAACGAACTCTACTTATTACTACAACATATTTATGTAATAAATACAACAAATAATATCATAGAATACTATCCTTATTATAAAAATGAGATATTATTATATGACATATTTTGTACTATAAGACTGTAATATAAAAAAACTAGCAATTAATTTTAACGTCTTAAACTAATCAATATTATCAATAATAATATGGTAAGAATAACCTCGTGCGCCTATGGGTAGGCAAGTTTTTTACGTGCTAGTCCTCTACCCCCTTCAGTCGTTGTTAAGGTTCACTCGCTTGGCGCACTATACCTGAAACAAGTAATTTTCTGTAAGCAACGACGACGGCAATTCAGCAGTCTCTAGTTATCGGCAGGAAACATAAACAAAAATAAGAAGGAAGGTTGAAATGGGAATGAATGAATCAGTCTACTGTCTACTAAAAATACGCACCGTCGAAGTTGTTTTTTACTTTTGGCTAATAAAACGGTTCTTGGCAGTTAAATTTCGTATTATTTTTAGTTAATCATTTTCTAAATATTTTCTAACAAAGTCAGAAGTGGCATAAGACCCCAAGTTCGCGCCTTGGACAAAAAGAGACAAATTAAAAATTAAAACATTTTTGTGGTGGTTTGTGACTTTATGGCTTTTAGTTCACGTGATTGTGTGTAACTGTATGTACCATTATGGATGGTGCAAAGGTAGAGACAACCCGCTCCTATACGTCGCCCCCACCCGCGTTTCGGCGGTGGGCCCCACCGCCGAAACGCGGACGGCAGCGTAGCAGACGGGGACGTTCTTCAACACCAAGGTCTTCTTCGTCTGATGGTGAAGCACAGGAGCGAATAAAAAAGTTGAAAAAACAGATAAGTAAGCTGCAGGCCCAAGTGAGTACAAATTCTGTTATTCCTGTTTCAACTATTAGCGCGGCAATAACTGAAACGATTATTCCTTTATTCGATTCGGGCGCGAACATTATAACTGTGGAAGAGTGGATACGGAGGGTTGAGGAATTGAAACTATGTCATAAATGGGACGATTCTAATCACCGTAAAATTAGCCACTAGTAGGTTGCGCGGAAACGCGCGTAGATGGTACGATGGTTTTAAAATTACGCTAAATTCCTGAGAATTATCAAAGGTCCTTTTGATCATAAATTTTCCAAGTATACTGAGATTCGGTAAATTGTTAGTAGACGCTGCAATGAATACGCCGCAGCCCAAGCAAAACTTAGGCGAATACTGTTTCGAAAAGGTGACTAGACTTAATAAATGGCATTTAAGTATGCCTGACGCATATTTAATAGACAGTGTAATAGAGGGTGTCGGTGATAATACGGTTGCAATATCAGCTCGTGCAGCAAATTTCAAGATGATCGGCGATTTGGCGAACTATTTAGGCAGTGTCGGTGCTTTACGACCAATCAAAGCTGATTCTCAACGAATTGAAACTGCTCTGTTCCCAGTTGCATCAACATTTACTATGGGGGGTGACGCACAATTGAAACGCTAACAAAGAGCCTATCGAGGAGCCTATCAAAACTTCGATTCTAGAAAAGTATCAAAAAGAATTTCCTGTTTTAATTGCGGCGAAAATGCATAGAGCGCGAGATTGTTACGAAGAACGTATTGAATGCGAGCGCTGCCGTAATTTAGGTCACACTCAAGGTCAATGTCAACGAAGTGGAGGGTCAACGGGGAGGTCGAAAGAAGGGACGGACAGTGGTGGCAGTCGATAGCATGAAACTCTAGATTGTTTTAAGAGGTTAGTATACGACTAACAACAGTAAAACGGTTAGTAAACGACTAACACTCTGAAAGGTTAGTAAACGACTAACACTCCGAACCGACTAACAACAGTAACACGGTTAGTAAACGACTAACACTCTGAAAGGTTAGATAGCGACTAACCTATAAAGAATGGTTAGCAGACGGCTAACATATGAAAGGTATCTTTTAAGTTGACGGTGTACGATTGGTATACGACTATATACTGACGGACGAATTGACGGTTAGGATAACGGCTAACATGTTATTTTCAGAATAAGTAACTTTCGGAGTTCTGAGGCCAGAACAGAGACCAGGATGCGTTTTTTTATAATATACATGAATACAGTGTTAACTTCATTTTTATTGAATATTATTGGTTGGTATAAATCATACACGGCCTAAGTGTACCTAGGAATAATATACGCGCTTACAGTGCAGATCGCAACGCCATATGTCTGCATGTCTCTACGTTCTAGCAAAATTTCTACAACGTCTCGGTGGCGTAGTAGGCAGGGTGCTTGTCTGTCATTCTGGCGCTGCTGGTTCGATTCCCGTCGGTCGCGACAGATGTTTTGTTTATTGTTTTTTATTAATTTATCTTTTTTTCTTAATTTTGGGTTAGTTTGGGTTAGCCTTGGGTTAGTTTTGATTAGTTCTCGTTGATTGAGCCCCCGTAGCGAGCGAAGCGCGCGGAGGGCCATCTAAAGCCATAATAATACCTAGCAATGTGGAAGCCAAAGTGGAACATTCGCCAGTAACAAACTAAAAAGTTACTTTATCGAAAAAAAATTGTCTGTCATCATAACAATTTTAATAAACTTGAAGAAACACAAAGAAAGATATGTAATTCTGTAAGGAATAAAGGGAAAAAATGTACGGCTGAAATAGACTTCGAAACACGTTAGTAGTGCACTGTAGTCACGTATATTATAACTATGAATACTGGGTCGCTGTATGATTAACAGCAGCCAATCAAAAATACTCTCAGGCGGGGCTGCACTGTAAACGTGTATATTATACAAACACGCGAACAGGATGGCCGAATGTAAGCAACGACGACTCGACGACGGCAATTCAGCAGTCTCGAGTTATCGGCAGGAAACAAAAACAAAAATAAGAAAGAAGGTTGAATTGGGAATGAATGAATCAGTCTACTGTCTACTAAAAATACGCACCGTCGAAGATGTTATTTACTTTTGGCTAATAAAGTGGTTCTTGGCGAAGTTTCACGATTATAATTTGGACCACCCTGTATATTCTTCGGAAAAGCTATTTATTGCTCTAAACACATACATATTAACACACTTATCCTGCTGTGTCACTAAGTTATTTCCAGCCAAATTGATTACAATTGCAATTATTATAATGCGCCACTAAGTTCAAATGCAGATAGCTCTCACAAAAGGAAGTATTTATCTCTGCAACTGGAAAAACCTCAAATAAACCTGATAAGCAGTATGTGCAGTGATGTGCTTATTTTTTTAATAGTAATGATCAAAAACTAAGAGCATGTAAACTGTAAAAGTACGTTAAATATTTCTCACTGATATTAATATTGCATTGAAAAAAATAAATGAATATGGATTTTTGGAGAAGTCAAAAACACATTTAAGCACAGCTAATAACATGTAAATAGTTTGGATTAGTTTGGGTTCATTACTGATAGTTCTACCAGAGGTCGAGAGGTCATGGAAAAAAGGCTTTTCAAAGATCAGTGTACACCTTTCGAAAAATAATTTTATACACACATTTTTGACACAAAATATAATTTGTGATTTTCTAAACTAGAAAACGATCTGTGCTCCGTTTGCGACTTTTTAAAAATACAGATGAAGATAAAGAGGGCGAATAACATGATTCGAAAGCATACAAAAGCAAACATATTATTTTATTCCGAAAAGGAAAAACAATAAAAATGTAGCCTTGCAACATGTCTACGTTTTACTCTAAGTAAACTAAACGTACTTAATTTAAAATATTTAACATATGATTAACATTCGCTTAAAGTGTTAAGAATTATCCTTTTTGGCTCTGATATGAACAAAAATATCGATCTGCGTTTTTAACGTTTTTTTCTTGCAAATTTTATCCAGGTACTTTCGATTATGATATCATAATCATATACCGTATGATTTAAGTTTTTGAGATAAAATAAAAAAAAAATTGTTATTAAGTATCTTAAATGTGCCTTCTAGTAATTTTATTCGGAACTCGTGTGACCTATATGTGTGCAATATTTAAAAGTACTTATATTTCCCTCCCAGGAAGCTTAAGTTTACTAAAATTAAATGCACGGATTGAAACCAAAAATTTGTTGGGCAAACAGGAAGATATATACGAGATTCAAAGCACACATAGCTCATTTAAAATATGATAGAATAGAAAAATCAAGTGTTGCCGAGCATGGCCACTTTTGTACTGATTTTTTTTTCTGAATTTCTATACACTGATAAAAATGTGGAAAAAAACCTTAATAAATATTTCTTTGCTTTTTATTTATTTGCTTTAATTAAATATTACTTAGATTAAACAAAATTATTCAATTTAAATAATTGGGCGTGTTTAATTTTTCTTGGTAATTTCTTTGCCTTGTGCTAGCAAGACTTTTTTCCATAATAAACACATATTTATTCGCTTGAAAGCTTTAAAGAAACGGAACCTCTCCATTATTTAAAACAAATAAGGGTTGCTTTAAATTAAAGATTGTGAATATTGGACCAAATATTGTTGCTTCATCCGAGTCTGGTACAACTCGGCCGCGTCGACGCTCTACGCTCTCACTCCTCGAGTCCCCGTCTCGTGCCCTCAGTTCAGATTCATTTCTGCTGCCGTCCAATAGGGAGATTTTATAGAGTGTATCCGTCCCAGGTCGCCATTTTTTAATAATATCTGTGATGGAAAATACATTAATTCAGTGGTGCTTGGGTCATTTGTGCCCTCATTTAAAGATAAGTTACGTTTTTATTATATTACTTAGCTAGATACATAATTAATCGTAGTAATTAAAAATTGTTTTCTGCTGTTACTAGCTAGCAATGTAGATAAACTCACGCGATATGCGACTACAATAGTGTATAATAGTACGCCTAGGCAGTTTGGCGTACGATCTTGATTGAGTATTTTTTGCTTTTTACGTTGTATGTACAAGTTCAATGGCGTCCTTTCCGTTCTTGTACCTACATAATATAATATAAATTAATAGGTATTTCAAAGCTGTATTTATTCAATCTAAATAAATAAATGGTTGATCCAGTTTTGAAACAAATTTTTTTTTATTTCGTTAAAATCTAATAGTATTTAACACAAAAACAATAATTATTTTAGTTAAATGAAAAAGATATACTTTTAAACAATGTAGCAGGCTATTCAAATAGCATCATGAACAACAGTCACAATTGTTTTGTTTCTATTATTTTTTGTTTTAGTTATTGCTGTTTTATTTTTAGATCAAAGTATTGACGACATCAAAGTTTTACGTAGCCTCATGCAAATCGATTTAAATATCGTTACAAACAATAGAATCGGTGACAGTTTTGTGCCATTTCCGTTCAATGCTCATTATACTGCATCTGGAGAGGTAGTTGTATGTTGTATGTCCTATTAATTAGTTTAATTAAGTAAAATGTTACTGCCTTTCCCTATTTCTATACGATAAAAACTTTACGGACCTTAGAATTTTAGTATTTTCTATAAAAACTAGTGAGTTACCGTTAAAATTAATAAGTAGTAAAACTTATTTCATAACATGTTTATGTTCCTATCTATTATTTAGAAAAAAAGTGTTTTTAGTTTGGGTTAGTTTTTTTCATTATAAAAATGATTTAACTTTCAAAATCAGTGATAAGCAGACGAAATAATCTGATTATATTTTTTATTTGTAATTTGGGAATACTCGTTTTGTTCTTTGTTTTTATTACCTTCGAATAAAAATGTTTCTTGGATATTCCTTTTAAACAATTATTTTATTTACTGTGGACACCTGTTCCTGTCCTGAATTCGGGAATTAAAAGTTAAGTGTTCTGACATGCCTTTTACAAATCAGTGGGTTAGATCGGGTTCGGATTTTGGATTCTTTACCAATTAAAGGAAAACTAAGACATATAGTTTATTTCAGCTAAAACGTGAAACCTAAATACGTCTTTAGAATAATAACAGTATTTTTTAAGCTACATATTTGTTATAGCTTTTTTTATTTGCTAATGAAACCGACTTCTAATCTCTCATATAACTGAATGTCAATAAATAGTCCTTTTAGAAAGATCATCACATATTTACAACAGCCAATTTTTTTTAATTTAAGTCAGCACCAACACAACAGTAAACATTAAACAGTCAACTAAATGCAAATATTTAAAATAAATAAACAATTATTTATTACAAATGGAAGATTTTGATAACTAAATAATTTGCTTATTTGAATCAAATTAATCAAATTGTTATTTCAAATAAGAATAAGGCTTGAGCTAATAAAAATGACTTGATTCAAATAAGAGAAATTATTTCGTACAAAAACCCAAAACATTGGTTTAAATAACCGACCAATTCAAATTAAAATACGAAGCTTTTGGTACAAATATACCTCAGATTTCAATCAAAACACAAACGTTTTAGAAAATATATACATATGTTATATTTGTTCCAAAAGCTTTGTTTTTTAATTTAAATAGGTCGGGAATTTAAACCAATGTTTTGGGTATTTGTTCGAAATAATTTCTCTTATTTGAATCAAAATTATTTTATTTGTTTTAAAGTTATTTTTGTCTGATGTGAACAAGATTATAAAATCACATTGTTTGTTCGGAATAAATATTTATTTCAAACAAAGAAAATCTTAAAAATAAATCAAATAAATATTACTTTTGATTCAAACAAATATTTGTTTGGCCATTATCAAACAAATTTTTTTTGGATCAAATAATTTTTTTTTCAGTGTACCCAGTAATTTCCGTGGTATGTCCTGTGGCCACCCTTAATGAAACACCTTGTAATTCCTTCTGCAAAAATGAAAAGCCATGGACTTGCAATGTTTAGGATATCAAATTATTTATACTTATAATGTAGCAGGTGCAAATCGAAATAAAATTTTACCTATATAAAAATGGGCCATCGGCTAACAACTTACTGAAATGAAATATTGTATTTTCGTCCATAATGAATGTGTCGGGGAGTTCCAATTATCTAAATTGAATGGTAAAAAATAAGGATAGGGGACAGTAAAGAACCGCACGATTACGGACGATAACAAGGAATACACTTTCTATCTGCTAAGTTTTTAGAGTGTAATTTTCAAAAGAAAAGGCTACCAAAAGATTAATTCTTTTTGAATTTGTGGTTCCATGTTACAATTCTCTAAATCTGTGTTAGCTAGACATTTGCATGTGTTCCTGTATCTTACATTTTATAGCAATCGATATTTTTTAAAAGTCTCCTTAAATTAGCTGTCAGGCATAAATATATTATAATTATTTTAGTTTGCAAAGGTACTGGTACTATCAAACAGCGTAAGTTCTTAGTCTCAGTGAAGAATATTTTAAATGCAATTAAGATTCTAAATAGAATTAAGAACGAGGTTTTAAACATATTAATATTTACATGGAAAGCAACCAACTGCACATATATTTTTTTTGATTTGTTCTTAAACTACTTACTTAACTTAACTTAACCAGGGTGCTTGAGGCTAATTATACCTGCATCAATAAATTTAAAGGAAAATCGATATAAAGTGTATATTAAGTTATAAACAAAGCGTTACAAGAAAACATTCCGCCAGCTAGTCCTCTACCACCAGGGAAAACTTAAGCAGCCAAAAAATAGAGCAGCGCTTAAGAAACAAATTAAACTTCTTCAAAAGCGACTTAGCGATACTGAAAAAAGAATGAACAAATACAAGAGAAAAGCAGCGAGGATGCGAAAAAAGTTACCTGATACACCAAACAAAGCAGTAACTAGTGTGCTAAACGGACAAGAAGTTAGTTCTGAAGTAAAAAGAAGTTTAGTTTTTTTAGAAGTAATTAAACAGCAATTGAAAACCAATTTTACTGAAAAAAAGACTGTAACAGAGAAAGGAAGTTTATATCAAATGTATCAGGTCCTAAATTAAAAAATACCGATTTAAAACTCTGCTGGCTTCATCAACATCTAGAAGCTTAATGCTAAAAAATGGTGAATTTAAGATGTCTAAAAAACGTGAAATAATCTGCACAAAAATAAAAAATACCGTAGAATAGTATATTATTTTATATGGAGGAAAAGTGATACTTTTCATGGCGCGCTCGTGTTTAACAGCCGAACGGAGTGAGGCTGGTAATAGAGAGCAAGCCATGAAAAGTAACTTTTCCTCCACACAAAATATGCTGTTTTTTCTTCAAATGTCGACAAATTAATGTAAAAATATCTCTTTTTAATAGTAATAATAATTATTATTATCAAGGATAAGTTGGTTTGCAAGGCGGCTTAGACCGGTATCGGTGAATAGGCCAATAGGCACAGGTCGTTGCTAGGGTTGCCGATCTTTCAGAAAAGTATCGATTCCTGGGATCGATCCAAATCGAAAGCAACAGAATCGATTCGCGATTAAATCGCATAGAGTAAAATCGATCTTTAAGAAAATCGATCTTTAGATTGTTAGTTATTTAATAACAATACTTAAGAATTTGTGACGAAATAATATTAATGATTAGGTACAACGTATTACGCCACATAGGTACTATTCTATTAAAAACATAATTAAAAGTACTTAAAACAAACTTACCTATACTAAAATACTGCTGCACTATAGCTTACAAAACGTGAAAACGAGCAATATCTGGACTATTGTTTCAAATGTCTTACATACATCAATCAGTGCAAACAGCAATCATAAATAGAGAAATAACAGTCTTTATCAATTTAACGACGAAGAAAAATTAAAAAAATATGTCAAAATAGGCTCACTGAAACACCCTCAATTGAGTCGCAATGATAAAAGAAAAAATGATATAATGGCCAGGTTATTAAATACGTCATACGCACGCGGCACGATAAGCGATGCAGTATCACAGTTTATACCGTACGGGTACGGTATTAACTGTGACAGTATTACAGTTAGCTTAACACTTTAGAATTCTTCCGAACGCGCGCGGAGGATTCCCGGAATAATATGGTTACGAATTTGCGATTACGATGTTGCCGATTGCCTTGCCTGTATCGCATTTTATTTGCATTCAATAATTTATTAATTTTGACGAGGCCGAAACCCGAAAATATCAGTATCAGTCATAATCATAAAATTGTAAGTATCGATTCTAAAAATCTAAAATCGCTTTTAAAAAGATCGATCTTCGATTAAATCGATCTAATGAGAATCGATTCAAAAGATCGATTTTTTAACTTAAAAAAATCGATCTTCCAAAAGATCGATTCTAAATCGGCAACCCTAGTCGTTGCTATAGTAATGTAACATAATGTTATACTAACCTAGCCCAATCATCGTAGACTGCTTGATGCTGCATTGTTTTACGCTTGTCTCACAGCACTTTTGGTTATGTAAAGTAATAAATTACATATAATTATTATTATTAAATATTATAGATGGTCACGTGATGGTTTAGAGCCAGACACTACGTGGTCATCAAGTAATGGAGCTGGCAATTGCCTAGGAGCAACGCCATAATCAAAACCTGGAACCTGGAAGCTGTCAGTGGACACTGTCAACATTAATTATTTTTTTAAAACTGCGTCTCCGATTGCGTTTTAATTCCGTATTGATAAGCAGTTATTGAGTAAGTTCGATTAAGTTAATAACCAATTTGTTCCTAAATTAGTGATTTTTAGAAATGCAGTGCACAAATTGAGTGATAAATACAAATTTTAGTTTAATAATTCTTGAGTTGTTGACGCTTGCTTTGTTGTTTGTTTGTATCTATGTTGCTATGGTAACACTTTTACCTCCGCCGGCGGAAAAGTGAAAAGTAAAGCTCCGGCGGAGGAAAAATGAAACTTCACGGCCGCCTACACAGTCGAGTAATGACGGATTTACTGACGTTTGAAGAAAAATAGTATATTAAGATACTAGTTTTAAAAGACCATATTTTATCGCACGAGCACGAAATTAGGAAACGACCCGCTTGCGGGGAGTTTCCTAACGTGCGAGTGCGCTAAATGTCTTTTAAAACGTGTATTTTATACTATTTTTTCTATTTTGCACGTTTTTTAATGAAAAACATTAATTTATTCAAGTCGCGATCAAAAGTTGGAAGGCGATCTTGTCACTTTTGATGTCTGTATTATTAGGAATCCCATTCAAAACGGTGTCGAAATTTTTGCTAGTGATCCTTGACATTGAAAAATTTTGTTAATATCATAGCAATCAGTCAACAAAAGTAGTGTCGAAAAGAGCTTCTTTTCGACACTACTTTGCGTATCGAAAACACTTCTTTATGATACCAAAATAGAAAAAGTATTTTATGGAGGATTCAGTCAGTCGCCTCTGCCCTGGAAGGAAAGACACTGTAACTTTTAAGAAAAAAAATAGGTATTTAAATGGGAGTCTTTTGAATATTTATATTTTTTTTAAAGAAGTCATCCACTCATCAAGTTAAGCTACCAGAGTTTTTACAAATATAGACCGTATTGGGGACTAAAACCAAATGCCAGACTCAGAAATACCTGCCTTTGTATAACTCACGACAATATATTGCGCTTAACATTCAAAGCAAAATTCCTTAAGATCATTCGGTCAAAAGATCCTGATGAATTCTTTATAGAATTATGCTGTGAATTAAGAATTGAAAAGTGTTTGGAAAGGTCATGCACACTCGGTGTTAACAAAACAATTAACATTTTAGACTATGTGTGCGATACGAAAAATGGCGTTCTAAGAAAGTTGAGATCCTAATTAAAGGAAATAAGAAGATGTGCCAAAAACAGCCAAGGAAGTATTAGAATGTACTAAAGAAGTAATTGTTGAAAACCTCAAAGTTTTTGAAAATCTGTATGATTCACACCAGAAATATTGTTCTGTAGGTGATAAAAATAAAAAACTGAAGTACTTATTCATATTGACTTTTCAGAGAATTACAACTGTAAATACTCCAGTGACATCCGGTCTGCTCATTTTGGCGGATCTAAACCGCAGGAGACTTTGCACACCGTAGTTATGTACTATAGAGTCACTACTGAAGATTAATTTACGCCAACTTTACCAGTATCTTGTTCTATCTTATAGTGAAATTTCTTGCAGACCATTTACAGGTCGAAAATTTGCCCTGGCTCTATAGTGAACCAGGGCATGGCAAGGGCACGCCTGATGGTGTGGGTGGATGTCTGAAAAGGACGGCTGACAATTTGGTTAGCCAAGGCAAGGATATTCCTAACTTCGATACTCTGGTGGAACGATTAAAAAAAATTGTAAGGGAATAAAATGTTTAACAGTAGATGGTACAATGATTGCTGAAATTGATAAAATATTTCCAGAAGTTTTAAAACCCTTTAAGGGTACTATGTCAATTCGGGAACTAACTAATTATGGAGGCATGGAGACTTAGTTGTCTGCTGTGTGATGAAAATTCCATTTGCAGTCATTTGGGACTAGGAACTATAGAAATACCAGAGGAAATGCCTAGCTTCGATGCGGAATTGGACAAGAAATTGAATCATCCAAGTATCCGTTTTTACAGTATATTCGATTTATATAATAAATATTTTTTCAATAGTTGTAAGTTGGGAGAGGGGGAAGTTGTGAGACGATAGAGTCTAGAAAGTGCCGCATATTAATTACCTTTCCTTAACCTATCAACTACTTCTTCAGAAGTAAGGCACCGCCCATTGCGTGTCTCAGACGTATATTCCGATAGTGATGAGGAAAAGGACCTTTTACGAGAAGCTATTCTTAAAACAAACGAAAATGATTATGTCGCAGTGCAGCTTAAAGGGGAAAAGAAAACTGTCTACAATTACATTGCTCCTGTTCTTGATGTTCACCACAATAGTGAATATACTGTTATGTGTTTGCGCAGATGTGGTATTTATAAATTGACTTTTCCTGAAAAAGATGATATTTCGTTAGTCATGAAAAGTGAAATTTTGTTTGTATTGTCAACTCCAACTATTAACCATAGGCAGCAATATTTATTTAAACACTTATCACTTCATCTAAAGATATCCTAAAGAAATGTTCCATTTTGTTCCGTTTTCAGTAGATATTGTTACGGCTAGACTAACAACCATCCGGACGTTTTTGTGCTACCCTA
>MU192065.1:20937-31585 GCA_016904865.1 Pissodes strobi
ATAGTCAAGTTGTAATTTTGTTAAGAACCCACGGGAAAAACGTAACAATATGTAAAACTTATCACTTGTTTAAATTTCATCATTATGTATTACAATATGTTTTCTTACAGTTTTTTAGTATGTATAATATACATAATTAAAACTTAATATATTTTAATATTTAGGTATAATATTTCATATGTTTTTTACTACAATGTAGGTATAAACTTGGCACCTTATTTTAATAACAGTTAAATCTGAAGTTAATTCAATGGACATATTACATAAAGCTTAACCGGGCTTGACATATTTAAAATGATGTTGTATGTTGTTTAATATTTTAGATTAAAACACTAATTTTATGACTGTCTTGGTTAAAGAAATTTGCTGTTTTTGGTTATTTTTCACTTCCGTTAACCACATCTCACTACCGTTAATTCTCAATTTTATTTTATTTTTTCAGTTTTACTTTAAGTATAAAATTGAGCTAGACCTCATAGAATATGAGACTTATTATATAATATTTTAATAAAAAATCAAAGTCTGCAATCAATTTATTTATTTTTATTTTTTTTTGAAATGTAGTTGCACAAAATGCAGAGTTTTTGCGGAATGACCGACAAGAATAATAATCGATTAATAATCACTTGCGTTTAAATAAAAAGCCTTTTAAAATGTCTATAGTGTAAAACTATTTGTTTGTCCAAATATTGTTCTCAGTTCATTTCACATTTCCCTTCAACTACAAGGCACCCACTCTGCCGCCGCACTGTAACTATAGAAACTATGTTGAATGTGGGTAATAAGTGAAATGTTTGTCTCAGTGATTTACTCACATTTTAGTGTAGTAAATAGTTCAAACTGTAGATGCTCTGCGGCTTGGACTTATTTTAGATATAGTCAATTTATCTATTGACGGATATAAGAATTTATGTATGTATTTGATGTGAATGAACTACTTTTATTTTACTAAGTGTTATAAATTATAATAAATTAATGAATAAACTGTTTTGTCCACGTGCAATATGTTATAAGTTAAAAAAAAATAATAGTGAAGGACATATTTCTGTTTAACTAATCGAAAATTAAAATCGTAAATATGTATATATGCAATATGCTTAAAAGTGTAATATTCTATGTGATGGTTGATATCTGAATTATGTTCTTAATAGTTTGATCTTAATTCGACGAGTCTCTGATATATTATGATTATAATGTCTCTTACCTTCAGTATATTTTCAACTTGCAGCCAATTTAACGATTTTCACGGGAAACTAACGCTCTGGGGAAAAGTCGATTGAACGGTGCGGAATAGGTTTATTTATCTATTATGAATTCAATTAAATATTAAGAAGAGCGATGTAGCGGGGATAAACTTTCCTAGAGTATTTGCGCCATATCGATTAATCCATTTTCATTACTTTTGCGTGCTACAATATATCTGCAATCTGCAATCGATGAAGAAGCTTTCTGGCAGTCAGTGGCGACTCGGATGATACCGAACGAGGTTGGGTAAAATTTGGGAATAATAAGAAGTGATTATTTTTTTACCCCTCAAGAGGCATACATATATACTGCTCTCCTAATGAAAACTGTAGTAATACTAGAAAATATCGTTTATAGGAAAAGAGTGTTAGCTTTTCATGCACAATTTTTTGCCTTTTTACCTTTCGATGCCGCAATTATTGTGTTAAATTGTAAAAAAAAGTTTTTTTCACCCCATAATTTTTGGATAATTCTGTTTAATGTTAGTGAAAGTCCATAAGAAGATGTAAAGACTATCACGTTTGATTTCATAAAAGATTACAATAAAAAAATGGGAAACATATAAATATTGCACACAACCGTACATCTAAATTCTAAAGTACCAGGGCATGAAACGAATACAATCGTTGGATAAATGTATAAAACATTTAAGTTTTGATGATAAGCAATCCAATGGACACAAAGAAGAAAAAAATAATTCAAAAGTTATATTTAATCAAATAACTCACACAAATTATTGCAATCCAAACTTTCTTTGCGTTCCCAAATCACTCCTCTTTCCTTGCTATAAATTGCAAAACACAATCGAGTACAAAGGTACACAATACCACAAGGTAAAAAAATATTGTAAGATTATTTTTTTCAGGCTAATCCAGATTTACCTCGAGATTTACCAACTTAGCGATGTTCAATCAAAACAATATTCGTAACTGTGCTAAGTATAACCAGAGATTAGTGAGAAAAGGTGCTTTTCGGGCATGGTTTGGAGTTCACGTTTGATTAGGTATTGGTTTAGTATTTTTCTTTCAATCAATGATTGGCGTTCTGTATTTGGAATTTCTACAAAACCAAATGGAATATTTTATATATAATCTACAGGACAACGAAGATTTATCATATCGGCAAAATGGCGCCCTTGTCCACAACTCGAGAGTGGTAACTAATTGTTTAAATGGAAGATTTAGTGAGAATTGGTTGGGAATTAACCGAGGAACTAACGAATCAATCCGTTGGCCAGCAAGATCTCCTGATTTGGCGCCTTTGGATTTTTATGTTTGGGGTTATTTGAAGGAAAAAGAAGTATTCGAAAGCATACCTAAAATATCCATTAAAAACCTATCGTAAGAAGATTTAAGAAAATTGCTTATTTTTTTTAAGAGAGTTAGGCGTATGTCAACAATACGGAGGCCAGCGCATGGAAAATTTATTTGAGTCATTTTTTAAAAATTTATTTATTAATATTTCTGTTTACTTATATATTTTTTATTTACTTTTGTTATTTAGTTTCGATTATGTTATTTCTCATTATTGTTCTTATCCTTAGAAAAAGAAAAAAATTAAATATACGAAAAAATCACTGTGTTATGCGTTTCTTTAGGTATTAAGACATACTCTATTGCAAGAATTTATTTAGTACCACTTCCCATTCAAATTTCGTAATAAAATTTAAACTAATTTTGACATTTTAATTAAAAGCTAAGTTTGCTTCTATTTTATCACAAATCCTTTCTTTGGCTAGCTTAATGAAAAGCCAACCAGAAATCAATGCTTTCTCTTATGTCAGTGGGGGGGTTTTTCATCAATTCTACGGCTTACTTGAAAACAATTTTAAATTTGGAATAAAATCCTTCTACGTCGCCATTTTCAAAAATAATGGCAACTTGTGAAACATAGTTAAAATTCTTGCCCTATGCTTATTTCTGGAAAAGCGGGAAGTGATATTCAATTACTTTTTTATCGGTAATCTGAGTTTTGTTGAATTACCAATATATTCAACCAAAATTTTAAATTTATTTTATAAAAAACAATTGAGGCGTGTTTTACAAAAACAACATATGTCCAAAATAAAAAAAATTCAGGAAATAAAAATAGCGGTTTATTTTAAAACTAAGTAACGATTTTCTTAAATATTTTTTCATTACTTACTTTGAATATTAACTTAAGAATTCTGTTCGTTACATAAGAAAAAAACGTTTTTTGCTTAATTACTTTAGAAAAACAGAAAAACTGTTGGACATAAGTCACAAAAAAAACTTATTTTTATTTCACCAAAAATCAAAATCGTATAATAAATAATAGGTAAATAACTTAATCTTCGCATGCACTGCTGTTATCATCTTCTTCAATGTCTGGGTTATCGGCGTTAGATACATTATCAAGAATACGTTCATAGTACTCCTTGTTACTTTGGAGGCGTAGTAACGGTAACAGCGATCTTAAGTTTTCTGCTTTATTTGAAGCAACTGCTATGAGTTGATTGTAGAGTCCTTTAAGTTGGATAGTGCATGGTAAAGTCAGTAGGTACTTCTTCACTGTTTTCCATGTTTTAAGTTTTAACTAAACAGCATAGGATGTAACCACCACTCAATAATCACAACAACACGTCTAGTCTTATAACCTAATAATAACAAACTGACTTATTCGTACCCATCAGCGAAAATTTCCAGCAAAAAGCATACATGTCCTATCCGGTGGCGGACTTATGCGGTATTTAGATGAAAGGGAAGGGACATATCGTCGCCAGTAACACGAAGTAAATAATAAGATAAAATAATAATTGACTTATCTCATTTTGCTAAGAAATAAAATTTCACGAAGGAGCGTAACCCAAGTTACGCCACATTGTGAAATTATAAAATATACATATAATTTTGCAGCGGATGTCGTATCTAAGTAAGTTACGCCAGTTCGTAAAATTGTAGCCGTAAATATTACCTTACAATCGAAGGCAACCAGTGCAGTATGTAAGGCTCTTTTTTTGCACACTTTGGGCATCTCTGAATGGACAATGAGAGTTTCTTTAGAAAAGTTAGATTCAGGTGAGATCATGGAAGGAGAAAAAAGAGTTGGTAGGCAATCAAATAGTTATTACGCGAGACAACGTCGTAATTACCTGTTCGATGTCCTAAACAGTGTTGCCAAATGCCCGATAATCATCGCAATCTACTATAATTTTTGCTTGATCCCGATAATCGATAATTGCCCACTATCCAATGCTTAATTTTAAAAAGTAATATATACAAGAAGCTATATTCGGAAAAAATTCCAATGGTAATAATAATAATAATAATAATAATAATAATAATAATAATAATAAGCTCTTTATTTCCAACAGGCAAACGCCCAATTACAGGAAATTCACATACAAATTAAGAGCAAGTAATTCACAAAAATATTGTTATACAAAGAAAAATAATAAAAGATAAAATAAATAAGAGTTATAATTAAAATAAACTAGCAAATTAAACTAAGACTAAATATAAAGAATGTAGAGGAACCTTGAGAGGAACGAAACGGATCAAGAACTTTACGAATGACGCAAAGTAAGTTAGGGAAACTAAGAAGAAAACAAAATAATCCAAAGTAAGAAGTGACAAAGAAGAAAGAAATGAAAACAAGGGAAATACAGATGAAAGAATGCGGAGATACAGTTAAGGTGGGAAACCCGATGAGAAACCAGACGCCTCACGCAGATGTTTCAGAACGTTAGACAGGCTGCTGGTATGTATATGAGAGGCGTTTGATACAAGATTGAAATTTTTGCACATGTTGTGAATGGGGCACTGGTATAGAACATTAGATCTCGCCAATCTCAGACTGACCGCGGGTTGTTGTCTAGCTGCTAAACGCTGTACATGAAATGTTATACTTTCCAAAAGAAAGGGACAATCGATCACATCATGGAGAAACTTATAAAGGAATATAAGCGATTGTGAGGATCTGCGCGCAGACAGCGACAGTTTCCTGAATCTAGACAACAAAAGGTTACGATCAAACCCTCGGTCTGGGTAAATATCGTCCTATCTGAACATAAGATACGTGAGAAATCGCCTCTGCACAGCCTGGAGAAGTTACATGGATATAGGACGATAATTCTCAATAACTATTGGATCGCCCTATTTATGCATGGGACAGACTATTGCAACCTTCCAGGTTTCGGGAAACATGCCCAGTTCCAGGATCAGATTAAAGATATGACACTGGGGCTAGCACAAAACGATGGAACAGTCTCTAACAATGAAGTGGGATGCCATCTGGGCCAGGGTGATCTTGTTTTAAAGTTATTTGCTTGCTACAACTATATCATCAGTAGTTATTGGCGGAACGTCGATGATATCGGAATACTGCATTAACGGATCAATATTTGCAGGCTGGTGGGAATCTTTGTACACACTTTGAAAATAGTTGGAAAAAGCCGAAACGACACATTGGGGTCCGTGGTAAGAGTGATTAGTGTCTTTCATAGTGGCTGGAATGCGGGATTGAGCTATCTTGCTTTGAATAAAAGACCAGAAGTTTGATGAATCAGAAGTTATGCTTATTTCGGCATGCCGGATATATTCCCTGTATCTTGTCGGAGCTCGATTTAATTAAGCTGCGCAAAGATTTGTATCTGGAGAGGTGAAATGTAGATTTATAAGTTTTAAAGTCACGATAGGCCTTTTCATTTTTGAATACATTGTCAATGAGTTCCTTGGTAAACCATGGAGGAGAGCGCCTACGCCTCGAAAGTGCACAGGTAGCGAATATAATATTTAGAATCTCATAAAAACTCTGACATGAGTTACCGACATCTGTGCCATTGAGAACAGGCGACCAGTCAGTGTTCGACATTAGCTCATAAAATTGACTTTTCTGAAATTATTAAGGTGTAGATCATCATTGTTTACAGGAAAGTTGCCTATGTGAGGGAGGGCCGCTTGAAAATTGATCAGTAAGGATGGATGATACGGATCTTCATTAACAAGTGGTACGTCGTTTTTTTGCGGGAAAGTTTTAAAGTTGGGAAAAACTAGATCCCAACAGCGGTTGTGGAGCTATATTATTTGTGGCGGTGGCTCATGTTAGGTGTATTATTTTGTTATATTGGCGAAGGTTAGTATTTCACTGAATCCAGTCAAAAGTCTGTGTTTAGCATTAGCAACGTGTACGTATTTGTTTATATTAATGTTTACATGTTTTGTTTAGAATATTAGTATAATTTTTAACTAAGAAATACCGTTACAAAAATAACAGGACAGTAAACAATATAAATTTTATCCACTTTCGATTATTAAGCTGAATTTGTAATTTTTTTTTACGGTAGTGACACACACACTAAAGGGATATCCTATGGCGCTGTGTTTGCGAAGGTGTTGATTGACACGGTTCTTGAATCGTTGTAGGTTGTAATTAGGGGGAAACAGATGTCCTGGGAGTGAGTTCCACAGTGATGCAGTGCGCCAGACAAAGGAGTTCTTGTAAAGCGATGTTCTAGGTATTTCCAGTTGTACGCCGTACTGGTGCGCTTTTGCCGTCTGTCGTGACTGTCTGACAGGCGTTGCCAGGGGCGGCATGGGGCGGGCCAAATCCTGTGAATATCTGCCGTGAAAGTATCTCTAAAACAGGGACATCTTGGCCACAAGTCTGCTGTGTTCCAGACTATCCAGATTCCGCGTCAACTCCGAGTCGCCGACAAGACGTACAGCTCTCTTCTCAATGGAATCCAGCAGCTTTAGGTTGTGCTTTGGTGCGGCCCCCAGATGTGTGAGCAACATTCTAAGCACGGTCTTATTTGCGCTTTGTAGAGCAAGAGCAACTGCTGGGGTGTATATAGTTTTTTGTTGCGAAATAGCACAACAAGCTTCTGGGAGGCTGATTTTGCGATGTTAGCAACGTGGCCATGCCAGGACATATTGCTGTTGACCGAGACACCCAGCAGGCAGTCCGATTGACGAGGATGAAAGAATGGTCGATCCTGATGCAATAATGATGTCAGGGCCCGCCGTATTGGCCCTCTTGGTAAACGTGGCTGCTTGGATCTTTGCTGCATTGAACTGGACCAAATTTATGTCGCCCCAAATTTGAACTTTCTCCAGGTCTTGATTAATTGCTGTAATCTGCTCCTGTCTGTGGTGCTAAGTCTCAGTCGCTGGTAAAGGTTTTTCTGATCTAAATTGGGAGACAAGGGTACTGTCATCTGCAAAACTGTAACCAGGATTTTTCGTTTCGGTCAGCAGATCGTTAATATAGATGAGGAACAGAGTTGGTGAAAGAATTGCGCCCAGATGCACGCCCGCGTAATTAAATTATTTAGGTATTATTAGGTAATATTTGGTATTATTTGGTATTATTTGGTATTTTTTGGTATTATTTGGTATTATTTGGCAATTTTTACGATATTTGGTATTTTTTTTTATATGATATTGGTATTTTCTGGTATTATTTGTCAAATATGGTATTTTAGTGTACAAATTCTAGTCAGCGGTTAACCCCTCGTGTTTAGACCATTAAATATTTCATTTCACCGGCCAAAGAAAGAGCAGTGCTCGCTGTGTATGTCCTACAGACAAGGTGAGGAAGATGTGAGAAAAACTAAAGGACAGGTATGAAAAGCATTGCGGCGAAAAAAATAAAATAAGAGAAATAAAAATTTGTATCAAAGAGAAAGCTCTAAAGGATAATGGTGAAATTGCGTGTGCAAGTTTTGATCTACAACAAGTAATTTATCTACCCCAGTCAAGGGAAAGTGCGTTGTTTTATAAAAGACGTCTTGCTAATTACAATTTCACGGTGTACGATATTGCTTCAAAGGAATGTCACTGTTTTCTTTGGAATGAACTAGAGAGCAAAAGAGGGGCATCTGACGTAAGTTCCTGTGTTTTTAAGGCTCTTCAAATTTACGACTCTAAAAAACATATTAAATCAGTTGCCCTATTTTCAGATGGATGTAGTGGATAAAATAAAAATTCCATTATTGCTACAATGCTTTAATATGCTGTAGCTAATAAAACTTCAAATATAGAAGATATCTCATTATACTTTTTTGAGTAATTTCATGGGCAAAATGAAGGAGATTCTGCCCACAGTGCCTTTTCTACAGCATTGTCCAGTGCAGGTGACATTTTTATACCTGCCCAACTATATCCAGTTATTCGTCTGGCAAGACGTAAGCAGCCCTAAATTGTGCATGACCTTTCAGCACAACGACTTTCAAGATTTTAAAAAAATGTCCATAGAGTTAAGAATTTTGTCCATAAGAACCTCAGATACAGGAGAGCCCATAAAATGGAACGATTTTATGGAAATAAAAGTTAAAAAACATGAGCCACTAACAATATTTTACAAAACTAGCCACCTTCAACACGAATACAGGTCGTTTATATTAAAAAGACAAAAACTTAATTTAAAAGATATTTCCCTCGAAGTTTTAAATGCGGAGCCAAGAAAAATTACTAAGAATACATGGATTTGAAGTCGTTTTACGAAGGAGACACACCAGTAATTCGTATAGAAGAATACCAAACGTTCTATTTAAATCTTCTTCATGAGTAATCGATAAAATATTAATTGTTTATTTTGTTCATTTTTATTAGATAATATAATATTTGAATATCTTTTTTTGGCGTTGCCATGCTTACTTTTCCAGGGAATTAAATAGTTTTAAAGATACTGTGAATACTCATTTTGCCGTAATATTACCGTTCTTCTTTTTGTAACCTTTTGTATTTTATTAAAAACACTTTTTTTCAAAATTTTTGGTATTTTTATTTTTAATTACTTTATTGTAACACCGACGTAACTAAGTTTTTATTCTATGAGTTAGGGCCCTTCAATTTCACGAAATGACGTATCTCTTTTTTTTGGAAATTTTGAGCTCATAAAATGAAAAATGGGTCAATCATTGCTCATGTTTAAATAGCTTATATATAAAAGCAGATATACCAAAAAATTCAAATATGTAGCAATAATACCTTTTTGTCAGCAACAACTCTAATATCGCGAAAATTTTTAAAACGCTCTCTCCTGTACAATTGGAAAAAATGAGTTACGTCACTTCGTGTTATTGACGACGAATGTGCTTCTTGCCGAATCATCCAAATTTTCCCTACTTATATCTTGGCATTTGTGTTGTTTTTGCAGAATCTTATTTGATGGTCTTAAAGGCATCCTTTTTGTGTACTACATTTTCGTAAAATTTGGACTTATGCGGTTTGTGTAAAACGCGCCTCAATTGAATGACGCCTTGTAAAACAATTTCAGTGTCACTCGGTATAGTCTGATCGTTATTGACTCCGAATGTACCAAGCTCGACACTTCACCCTTAAAACTAACTAAGAAAAAAGTCAAAAACTGTGTCAGAAAATCATATACGTCAACAGCCAAGAGTAGAATTCGGTTAGATCTGAAGTTGTCGCTAGTAAATTGAAAATCAAAAACAATAATAAGAATAAGAAAGCACAATCGGACTGAATTTTAAATTTTTTTATTAGTCAATAGTTTTTGCGTCACATAGATATATCATCTCTATAAATTTGAATAAAATTAAGTAACATAAAACATAAGTATAGCAGCGTATCATTTAAAAGTGTTCGATTTAAACTATTTAGTAGTGGCTCTAATATACCAAGAATACTCAAAGAAATAATAATATAGGTAAATTTCAAACTAAAATAAATTAGTTCTCGTCTATTTATTGGTTTCTTAAAAGGACATATAGCAGTTTAGTTCACGTAATTTTCAAATCAACAGTGAGTTGAAATTGAAAAAAGATAGACATAGTAACAAATGTATTAGAAAGTAAGAAGAATAATATTAATAACATTAAATTAAACAGGAAAGTGTAAGTCACTTCGACGGATGTGTCAAAATTTGAGCAATTCGATTTTTCTCTCCAATTCTATTATTTTGCTAGACTTTAAATAGACAATGTTTAAATAATCCCTTGAATTTTACCCATAAAAAAAATAAATTACTTTGAACCAAAGAAGATTGATTATTGAATTTTCCATTCGATTACATTTTATTGCTTTTATGGGTAAAAATAAGGTTCCTAACTCTAAATATTAAAATGAGTATTTTAGAAACGAATATTTATTTAAATATATTCAAAACGTACAATATATCGGTTTAAGATAATTAATAATCAATTACATTTATCACAGAATTGCCGTATATAATACTTTTGGGAAGTATTTTTGACTAGGAACAAGCTATTAATTATTAAATTATTATAATAATAAGTTCTGCAAAAGTTTTGTTTTCATTATGCATGCAAAATTTTTAAATTTAGGGCGAACTTAAAAGGTTTGTCTTGATTAATTTGCAACTCTTTTTTGTCAAAGTTCACTCCATTGGCTATCATGTAATTATTCCAATTTGCACACATTAATTTTTTCTTTAGCGTCTTTTTATTCACTTCAAT
>JAEQML010057745.1:0-31582 GCA_016904865.1 Pissodes strobi
TTCTGAACCTTCACGTTCTGAACTTGTCAGTTCTGAACACAATTGTTCTGAACAGAGCATATATATATATAGAGTTATATTTTAAAAACAAAATGTGTGAAAGTGGCGTATGTTTTAACAGCAGTTTTTAGGAGATTTTGAAACAAACCAAAATTTCGAAAAATTAAAATTATTTTTTTCATAAATTCTGTAGAAAAAAAAACAGAATTGTAGCAAACAAAAATAAATGATACAACAAACAAAACGAAAATTAAATAGGTGCTTCTAAATATGGAAGTCTAATAAACAGAATCAGAAGAATCTTCTGTAGAACGATTGGTATTTGCAACAAATACAATTAATTGGACATTATCATCACAGTCGATGTCTAAAAGATATTCTCATCTAGAAGGTAAAGGTTTCCTCTAATTGCAACCTATATTTCACCGATTCACATAACAATCTATTTCTTTTTTTCAGTGAATGAGTTGAAATGTGAAACGGTGAATAGGCTGATGATGATGGAAAACATTTCTCTCCAGTTTAAACGTTTTTTTTTTTTGGAAAAACATATTTTTTCAGTTTTCAAAGACCGGAGTTTTTTAAAACACTAGAATTAAGTTCAAAGTATTTCATAATTTTTCTAACTAATATATTATCTTTATAACGAATAAGACAAGATTAGAAAATATGAACATTTTTTATTTGTAAATAGTTTCCGATAGGTACAATTTTACATCTAAAATTTATATGGAAATTATAGATATTATGGCAGAAAATCGTTTAAACTTATTTTCCTGATCAAGGGCCAAAAGTAAACAATAATGGTATATACAATCAACAAATATATTTTAAGTGTCTTGATCTTCAAGATCGCGCTGGTATTTGCGTTGGGAATTCATTGGGAGAAAAAATCATCAATTAATTTATTTAAATATAAACAATAATTTGGATTACGCTTTTATAAATTTTAGCTTAAAATAGACAAGTTTTCTGATCTATTTCTTTTATGCTAATCCAAACTAACCCAAACCAAAAATATTTATGAAGCTGCAATTCATAGTTTAAATCTTAGATGATAATAATTAAGATTCCAACTTGAAGTATAATTTTAAAAATGAGAATTACCAATGACTTGATATCTGAACTGCTATTCACATGAAATGCATACGAAAAATGTACAGTCTAGATTTTATTGTACGTTTCTCCAAAACTAAAAAATATTTTTTGAAACGATTTTGAAAATGTTATGGCACATTTCATTTCAAAGCAGATGAAATCTAATAACTTTTTCGGGATTTTTTTGTTTTAGTATCAAAAACAATAGAGATATTTTCATTTAAAATGTTATATGGATCACCCTGTATCTGGCGTACATTCAAAATATCCACAATATTAAAAACACCCAGTAGATAAAAAATCTTTTTTAGTTTTGGCTAAACCAAAAATTTTCGGATGCGTTTTAAGAGAACAGCAGTTTATATTGATAAAGATTTTAAATAAAAATACTGTGTTAAAATGTTTACTAAACATTAAGAAGACCTCTTTGTAAATTTAGTCTCTTGTCTAATAAATAAAATAGAATAATATTGATTCGTTATATGCATTTTAAATCTTTATTAGGATTTAATATTTATTATAGGTTGGGAGAAAGGTATTGTCACGAATAGTTTTGGTGGTTGTCGCATTTTTGAAAAGAATAACGTCTCAGAGAAGAGCCGCGTCGCGATTAGTACAATGACGGAGTCGTAACGCTTCCCTTAATATGCCACTGTATGTTCTATTCGTGAGGACACGCCTTGCTTAGCGTGCCGGGGGGTAACTGAGGTACACTGGAGCCGAGTTACGTTGAGTAAGAAGAGATGATAAAGTAAGCACGTTTAGTTTATAACAATAACAATGCATTAACAATAAAACTTTAATAATGACTATTGGTCAAAAAAGTGAGATTCTATTATACTCGATTACTAAGGTGCACATGCTTTCTCGAGTTGAGGTACTGTTTATAGGTCTTTGTTTACTGTCTTATAATTATAGTTTTTCTTAAGGGTTGAGTTTTATTTAAAACCACTAGAATGTTTCACTAAACTTTTTAACTGACTATTTAGACCCTTGTCTTTCTCAAAACTCTGACAAACTTCTTGATTTGACTTGGTTGTGGTTGTGAAACCCCTAGTCCTAGCAGTCGTCAAGTGACTAACCGGTACCAGGTTTGGTAAGGAATAAAGGAGTAGAACCTAAGAACCTAAAGGAGCTGTCTAGCTAACTTTAGGAGCGGGTAGAACCCGGAGGCAGCTGTATAGCTTACCTGGAAGCTAGTGATAGGTGAGAACAAAGTCTGCCGAACTGATGGTTCGGTAGCGTTTTTATATTAAAAAAGTTATCATCATTGCATTTTTAAGGTTGAAAATCGTTCCCGTTGATTGCTTCCGTTGTTTATAGTTTGCCTTTAATGTTTATATAACAATCTCCCAATTCAAGTTCAAACTTAGGACAGGGTGATATTTCTTTAGCAGCTTATGCATTTTAGTAGATTACAGTATGATATACAAATGTTATCATTATAAAATTATATAAAAAAATTAAGAATTATTGCTTTACATGAATACAAAACCCTTCAAATAAACTCAACGAATAGGGGAATTAAAATACATAATGTGCCACTAGAAAAATTAAGTTAACTCTACGGCCCCATAAATATTTTGGCGACCTCATGTGTCCACACGCAGTATAAACTTGAAAAATCATAATATGTTATGAAAACAACATCATGGGATGATGACAAAGCTCGTTTGCTGGAATGTGAAACAGTAGGAAAGTCGGATTCAGAGGTATGAAGAGAAGACAAGGCAAGGAGAGTTATCGCTAGTAGATCTGGAAAAAATAAGCAAATTGCCCCAAATCATTTATTGTATAAATACGGTTAAAGCAATGCTCTACAGCTTGTTTAGCGTTAATCCTGCTACACAATGGGTATAAGAACATAAACGAATGATAACTCTTATTAAATCTAAGGCCATTTGCAAAGCTCCAAAAACGTTTGCTATTTTATTTGGCGGCTCGTATTTAAATTGAATATGAAAAGGTGAGAAAGTTTAAACAACCTACATCCTTGTACTTGGCTTGCAGAAAAAATATATAACAATAGAGTACCTAGATATTAATCTTAATAATATGTCAAACATTGTTAATCTTTCTACATAACAGCAATAATAACTTGTATAGCGTTTTATTACAAATATATCTATTACGTTCTTTACTTTATTTCAGTTATGCACAGATGATACATTTTTTGAAAACATCTTTTCGAGACATCCTAAATCTTCAGTACCACAACAGAAGAAAACTCAAGGACCTGAGACGACCTCAATTCTTGCAAGGAGACTAATATTTTCTTTTAAATAATATATAGGTATTTTGTTGTGGCGGATTCAGCCTAAAAACTTAAAAAACAACTTTATGTTTAGGGGGTAAATCAGCAAGGGTAAAAAAAAAACTGTAAATATATGTTTTAGATATTTAATATTAAAGTATTTTTTACTCTTGAAAAGTGGTCCCAGAATACCGCACTTCTCACAGATATGACCCTAAGGTACGTATTTTTGTCTCTAAATGTTAAAGTTCACATACAAATTCACATAATTGAACTCGTTGAACTCTAAAACACTAAAAAAATTTTTTTTATTCATTTTTCGTGACCTTTATATAAGATTTTTCTTCAGAGCTGTAGAGCAAGTTTAGGTAAGGTAGTAAGTTTATTAGAAAAGGCAATTTCACATATTTTTGGTAAATAACTCCTGACTACTTCGATTCTAAATTTTTTGCTGTAGAGCAAATTCAACTTAGTTAGGAAGTTTATCATAAACTCCTTCGATTACGACTCCGCTGGCTTTGCTTGCTCATTCATAATCACCCTTTTATAAGTTTCTTACTAGCCTTACTTACCTACGATAAAGTGTGAAACTTAAAACGGAAACTACCTAAAGATTTACATATTTAAAAATCTTTTCATTTCAATAATAGATAATAAACCACACCAATAATTAATATAGGCAATACGTTACTAATAGAGAATCTTGTAGTATGTTTTACATTGGTTAATAAGTGTTTTTTACTTAAAAAGGAATTTATAATGGTGAAAAGCTATATTATGTTTATGTATTTAATTTTATATTTAAAAAAGAATTAAAACGAAAGTTTATAAAATTTCGGATGAAAATAATTTGGCAGCTCTCAGGTGCCAAAAAATATCAACCAATATATTAGTTATCCCGACTTTCCTAATGAAAAATAATTCTACACAAATAGTTATACAATGTCTTCCAAGAAACTGGACTCAGTACATAATAACCGCAAATCCATTATCTGGATATAAAATATCAAGCAATATATTAGTTATCCTGACTGTCTTAATGAAAAATCATTCTACACAAATATTTATACAATGTCTTCCAAGAAACTGGACTCAGTACATAATAACCGCAAATCCATTATCTGGATATATACTCTATACTCTAAACATGGTTTGTCTGATGTAAAATAACGGATCAATAAATAAAACTGCATATCCTCACTTTTTGGCATTGGATCAAGGTTGATGAGTTAACAAATTTGCTGCCCTTTTCTATAAAAATGATAAACCTACATTGTTATTGCCTGTGAGAAATGATCAAAAATAAAGAAATTTAGTGCTATTCTCTTCAGTCGTAGTTGTTTTCTTTTTCTTAAGATCACCAACGTACCTTAGATGCATAGATATATTTGTAATTAAATTTGATTTTCTCAAAACAATACCTCATATAGTTTTCTTCCAATTTCGCAGTAGCGGACAGTTTACAAACGATTTTAAAAATTGCGTGCAATAGCCTTTAGGAAATGTCAAATAAATCTGAAAATGTTGATTTAAGGAAGAGAGTCTGATATTTATACAGTTAGTACATGTTATTAGAGTAGGTTTTTTTTATGAATAAAAGTGTGTGATGTTCTAACTTTCTAATTATATCGTGTATGTAATTTGTTTTCTTTTACTAAAACTTAAAACTTAAATCGTGAACGGACATAATATGCCGTCTAGGTATAGAAATCATTGCGCTATATCCAGTTAAATATCTAGCTGGTACCTACAATGTTAAAGAATTACTTAATTTATTGTCAACTTAATATGTTTGACATGGATTTTATGATGATTCGCTGAAATGATTTGTAGTTATTTTACAATCCTCCACCTCCTATGAATCCGATTTCACGTTTTCCTCTGGAATTGCTCCGATGAATTATTTTTTACTTGAAATCGGCTGTTCGGCTTTTCCCAGCTGCGCAAACAGAATCTGATCCCCAATCAATAGTCGGCAAATATGCTAAATCGGCATGCATTAGTCCAATGAATATGCAGTTTTGTTGATGCTAGCTTTCAATCGTTTTGATGTAAAGCAGATTAGGTTTAGGCGATTAATTTGAGTGCGCCGCTGTTGGCTTGATTTTCGGCGACAGAGGACTGACCAACTAATTTCAGATTGTGGTCCCTTGGGGGTACTTTTCGTTAGATTTTCGAGGAATAGGCAAATCGACAGTTATCCCCTCTGGCTGACGGTAGTAGCTAACAATATTGTTTCATTATTGCGAACGTATGGTGGTTAAAACTCAGTCAATAGAAATTAATGGAAATAGTGCCAAAAGAGTGTGTTTATCGCATGCTGTAAATATTGAAACAGTGCGTTTACAACACGATACATAAATATTGCGTTAATTTGATCGTGTTTAAGTTATTAAAAATAATAGAGATAATTAATTTCAAGTGCAAAACCAGTTACTATAATATTAATTGAGTACAAAATACCTCAATAGGGCCACTCAAGACCGCTTCTATTAAACGTAAATATAAATGTCCAATCACTGGTCTTGCATATCTGTGCAAAGTAACATATCTCATCTTTGGAATAGTTTTTAAATTTTTCAACATTGGCATATTTCTTCAAGTTAAATTTCTTTAGAGGTGGCTGAAATCTTAAATAGGGCTGCAGCTCCTTTACTTAGGGCTCCATATATAAAGAAGAACCTAAGTAAGTCGAATTGAGTATGTTTTGGATGATCATTAAAATAGGATTTGTCCGACAAATAATCGCACAAATTTTTATTTTTTAACATATAAGCGTGGAATTTGATAGACAAAGTACCCAATTTTTAAGCTAAACATTTTCATATAAAAAATTGTAGTTTCGTAAAAACGCACAAAAACATCTTAAAGAGCATACGAAAACTTCGTTTAAAAACAAGAATTTTTTTTCCAAATAAAAATATTATATGCTATTTTTCCAATTAAAAAATGAAGAAGATAAGTCATTGACTTTGGAATATGCACTTCAAATATTCAGTATGTTATTTTTGCAAATCAAAAAAGGCGTAAAATAAGTTAATGAATTCGGAACACGTAAGCTTAAAATATATTTACAATAATAGCGTTATTTGGAGAAAGTTATGAAAAATAGAAATCTGTCACTGTCCTTCTGAAGTCGATTCGCTAAGGTTGCTTGCAATGTCTGATACTGAAAGTAGGTTCCAGAAAGTTGCTTCTTGGGTGGCATGTGATTGATTTATTCCTTAATTCTTTTATCTCTTTTGCTATATTTATACAATTAGCGGTGAAGACCTGTGCAACTTGAGGTAACGCAGTGTGTTTAAACATTGAACTTATTTAAACTACCTCCTCTTCTAACCTGATATTGCCTTATATCAGATAGTAAAGGCATATTATTAACATTCTGCTTCGTAGCTTGATAGTCATTGTCAAAGCTTAAAAAGCCCTCTGCATAAAGTTCAATTACTTAACAATTATGCAAGAAGTTTTATTTAATAGAAGTACATCTTCAAAATGAAGAATTTCCTTGGTCATGTTCTATTTTTTTTCTAAGAGATTCGTGTATTGCATCAGCCTCCATAAAAGAGAGTCTCGACTACAAAAACTTGAATGTGATACACTCATGTACAATAAAAACGGTCATTACAAAATTTTGATTAAGTTTTAGGATTGATAACTTTTTTATTTTTGGCCCGATTTTAGTGATTTTTTTGAAGAACTGTAGGTACAACTATCCTTATTAACATGTCTTTTACACAGTTTAAGAAACATTGGTTATTCGACATATTATACAAGGATAATCAAAATGTTGTTTTTTTATCTAATTTCAAAACTCCCTGTGGAATAATCAAGTAGCAAAATTATTCCAAAATGCCAGTTTTCATTTAAAGTCATCTATTCTTTACGTTTTGTTTTTTGGTTCACCTCAATACATGCATTTATACTCACACAAATGCTAAATATCTTCGTTATCAATGATTTAAATTTTTTGTTGTACTTCTCTTCTTCTTTCTTCTTCTTAAGCCTTTTAAGTCCATTCCTGGATGTAGGCCTTTCCTATGTCTTTCCATCGTTCTCGATCTTGCGCTGTTCTGACCCATGCTAACCCCGCTGCTCGTTTTAGGTCATCATACGATCTATTTGGTGATCTTCCTCTACCTCGTTTGTGCTCATACGGTCTCCATTCAATAATCCTCCGGTTCCATCGGTTTCTATCACTCCTTGCGACATGTCCTGCATAGCTCCATTTGAGAGAGGCTACTCTATTTGCGATGTCTGTTACTTTGGTAATAGCTCTTATCCGTTCATTGCGATATCGGTCTCTTCTGCTTATACCGATCATCGCTCGTTCCATCGCCCTCTGAGTGATTTTTAGAGTGTCTGAGTTGTATTTCGTGTTTGTCCATATTTCCGCTCCATACGTTAGGACTGGTAGAATGCACTGGTCAAAAACACGTGATTTTAGGTGTTGTGCTATGTTTTTGTTTCGTAGAATATAAGACAGTTTTCTAAAGGCAACCCAGCCTAATCGAATTCTCCTTTTTGTAACTTCTTTTTGGTTATTTCTTCATAGTGTTATTTTCTGTCCAAGGAATATATATGGTAATTCCACTCGATTTATTTCATTTCCATCTATTTCTACTTTCACGGTTTCTCCTGGGTACATTAGTTGGGTTTTGGATAGGTTCATCTTTAATCCAACCATAAGGCATTTTTGGTGTAGGTCTCTAATCATTTCGCTTAGTTCTTCTATGCTTTTTGCGATGAGTATGATATCGTCGGCATATCTTAGATTCGTTAGCCATTGACCGTTAATATTGATCCCTTTGTCCCTCCAGTCGGTTTTCTTAAGCACGTCTTCGAGAGCAAGTGTGAAGAGTTTTGGAGATAGTGAATCACCTTGTCTGACTTCTCTCTCTTTTTAACGGCACAGGTTGGGTGTTCTCATGTGCTATGTAGATTGCTGCTGCTTGGCTATTTATTTCTTTGATCAGGTCTATGTATCTTTGGTTGACTCTACTATTTGCCAGAGATTTGTAAACGGCCCAGAGTTCTATGCTGTCAAAAGCCTTCTCATAGTCAATGAACGCCAGACACAGTGGGAAGCCATATTCGTTTGACTTTTCTAACGCTATTTTCATTGTGAGCAGGTGATCGTTTGTTCCATAGTTTGACCTAAAGCCAGTCTGTTCTGGGGGTTGATAGTCATCCAGTTTTCGTGTCAGTCTATTAGTTATTACTTTTGTTAGTAGTTTAAGTAGGTGTGACATCAGGCTTATGGGTCGGTAATTTTCTAACTAGGTGGTATCTCCTTTTTTGTGTATTAGTATCACCTGCGCTGTTTTCCATTCTCGTGGCACACCACCGCTATGTAGGCACCCATTGAGCAGAACAGTAACCTTTCCCAACAAATTTTCGCCACCCTCTCTTATTATAGATATGTTGTCTTGGCCCGTAGCGTGATTTTGTGCTATTTATGATCTTTCTCACTTCTTCCTTTTCAATGTCAGGAATTTCTTCTGATCCAACGTTTAACACTCTTATATCTGCTCTGTAATTTTCTTCATTATCAGGGGGTGTTTTAGTTTCATAAAGGTCTGTATAGAATTCTTCTATTCTACGTAAGATATTATCTCGATTGTGGGTAATAATCCCTTGTTTATTGCTTAGTGCGTATATTTGTGTTTTCCCTATGCGTTGTTTGAGACATTTCATTCCTTTGTTATTTTCAATTACTTCATTTACACGTTCTTCTTGCATTTTGTTTTTATACTCTCTCATATTTTTACGGATTTTTCGGTTGATTTCGGAATATTCTGCGGTTGATCTTTTATTATCTTTGGCTAGTCGCCGCCTTTCATCCATAAGAGCTGTTGTTTCAGCACTAATGATGGTTTCATTCCCCGTTCTTTTTGGTATTTCCTCCTCTAGTTTCATCATTGAGTCTTGTATTGCTTTTGTTAGTTTGGTATTTAGTTCTTCTACTCCCTCATTATTGGTATCGATATTGGCTATGTTTGAGTTTATTATAGGTTTGTTCCAACCGACTTGAAAACCGTACGAGGGACCGTCATTTCTAGTTGACAATTTCACTTTTGAAGGCGATATATATCCTGTCATGTTGACAAACGAATTATACAACTGGAAATTACCGTCCCATGTACGGTTTTCATAGTCAGTTGGAACAGAGCTATTTTCTTCAGCAAGTTCCTGTCTCTCCTTGATGTCTTTTGCCATTATTCTGATTGTTCGTTTTTTAAGCATTCGTCTTTTTCTTTCAACTTGTTTGTTAATGGTTACTTTGGCTCTCACCATTCTATGGTCGCTTTCTCTGTTAAATTCGTTCAGTACTGTAACGTCTTGAATTATTTCCTTGCTGTCAGTAAGCACATAGTCGATTTCGTTTCATGTTAGTCCGTTTGGTGAGATCCATGTCCATTTCCTTTTTACTCTGTTTTTAAAGAATGAGTTCATATTATATAATCCATGTTCATGCATAAAGTTCAGCATGGTGTCACCTCTTTCGTTTCTAATCCCCGTACCATAGTATCCCATGTACTTTTCTTCTTCTCCTTGGCTTTTGCCTAATTTGGCTTTAAAATCCCCAATTATTATTTTAAATTGGGTGGGATGTTCTTCTATAGCAGTTTCTAGGTGTTCGTAGAACTCATTTATCTCTTCATCTGGGTGTGTCGATGTGGGGGCATATACCTGTATTTTTTTTTATGGCAGTGGTACACACACTAAAGGGAGACCCTATGGCGCTCGACGAGCGGTGTGTGTGCGAAGATGTTGATTGACACGGCTCTTGAATACTTGTAAGTTGTAATTAGTGGGAAACAGATGTCCTGGGAGTGAGTTCCACAGTGATGCAGTGCGCCAGACAAAAGAGTTCTTGTAAAGCGATGTTCTAGGTGTTTCCAGTTGTACGACGAACTGGTGCGCTCTTGCCGTCTGTCGTGACTGTCTGACAGGAGCTGCCAGGGGCGGGATGAGGCGGACCAAACCCTGGGAACATCTGCCGTGAAAGTATCTGTAAAACAGAGATATCTCGGCTACATGTCTGCGGTGTTCCAGACTATCTAGATTCCGAGTCAACTCCGGGTCGCCGACGAGACGCACAGCTCTCTTCTGAATGGAATCCAGCAGCTTTAGGGTGTGCTTTGGTGCGGCACCCCAGATATGTGAGCAATATTCTAAGCACGGTCTTATTTGCGCTTTGTAGAGCAAGAGCAACTGCTGCGGTGTATAGAGTTTTTTGTTGCGAAATAGCGCACCAAGCTTCTGGGAGGCTGATTTTGCGATGTTAGCAACGTGGTCATGCCAGAACATATTGCTGTTGACCGAGATACCCAGCAGTCCGATTGACGGGGATGAAGGAATGATCGACCCTGCCATAATGATGTCAGGGCCCGCTGTATTGGCCCTCTTGGTAAACGTGGCTGCTTGGGTCTTTGCTGCATTGAACTGGACCAAATTTCGGTCGCCCCAAGTTTGAACTTTCTCCAGGTCTTGATTAATTGCTGTAATCTGCTCCTGTCTGCGGTGATGAGTCTCAGTCGCTGGTAAGGGTTTTCCTGATCTAAAGTGGGAGACAAGGGTACTGTCATCTGCAAAACTGTAAACAGGATTATTTGTTTCGGTCAGCAGGTCATTAATATAGATGAGGAACAGAGTTGGTGAAAGTATTGCGCCCTGAGGCACGCCCGCGTTGATGGTGAATGTGTCCGAGATGTGTCCATCGACTGCAACGTGCAGAGATCGGCTCTTAAGGAAACTGGCAAGCCAGCTGCAGAGAGAGGCTGGCAGTCCGAAGGACCGTAGTTTGTTGAGCAGTCCGTCATGCCAAACTCTGTCGAATGCCTTTGAAATATCCAACGCAATCGCTCGGGACTCTCCGTAGTTCTCAATTGCCCTACACCATATATGAGTGACATAGGCCAATATATCTCCTGTCGATCTCTCTTTGCGAAAGCCGTATTGATTATCGCTGATTATTTTGTTGTTCTCGAGGTACTTGAGTAGTTGCTGATTGACTACACGTTCCATGACTTTGGAGATTATTGGAAGCAAGGCAATTGGACGATAGTTTGAGGGCGTGGTTTTCTTGCCTTTTTTTGGAACAGGTTGCACTCGAGCGACTTTCCAAGAAGATGGGTAAATCCCTTTTCCGTAAGACAGAGAAAAAAGCCTGGAAAAAACGGGTGTTAGTTCGTTGGCGCAGTTCTTTAACACGATGGCAGGTATTCCGTCCGGTCCTGATGCCTTTTGCGTATCTAGATTTTTAATGATTTTACGAATATCACGCTGATGAAATTTGTCTTCTGCCATAGTAGTGTTGATGTTCGATATGGTGGGGAGAGTCTTGCCTTGGGGGACGTCTAAGGTAGAGTGCCAAGAAAACATTTTGGCGAGCATGTTTGCTTTTTCCTTGGCTGTAGTCGCCGTGATGCCACGTTCGTCTGTCAAAGGTGGGAGAGACGTTTCTGTAAAGTTGTTACTTACTGCCTTTGCTACCGACCAGAAATTCCTGGAGCCACTGGGGCATTGCAAAAGTTTATTCCTGATTGTGTTTGTCCTTAGTTTCGTCGATAACAGACTTGCATTCGTTTCTCGCTTCGACAAAATAATTGCGATTTTCAGCGGTCTGATTTTGCTGCCAGTACTTGTAGGCTTGCTGTTTCCTACCCACAGCTCTTTCGCATCTTCTGTCGAACCAGGGCTTTCCTTTTGACTGACCCAGAGTGGGCGGCTGCACACAGCGTCTGACCCAGATTGGGCGGCTGAAATCACACTCACCAAGACGCCTGGTAAGCGTGGTGTTTCAATGCCAAATACTTCCTATGAGAAATGTGTATGATTTTTATCTCTGTTGTCGGGGATATAGTTAGAGTAATGTAGGCAACCCGATCTGTAATGGCTTTAAAGCATTTGACAAGGTGCGAGATTTTCTTGTTAATAATGAAGCCTACAGCACCAACTGTTCCGTCCTTTCCGCCTTTATGTATTAGTGTATTTCCGGAGTTCAGTTTAATCCAATTTTCTCCTGCTCTTTTGATCTCACATAGCCCCACAACGTCCCAGTTTATTTTACTTAATTTTTCTTCTTCGGTTTGTTTACGATGATGTGTCGGTTTCTTACCCCCCCCCCCCAGAATCCTCGGGACATCCTGATTTTTCAGGGTGAGATTGTGTGGGATCGTTCCCTCTACTCACCTGGGGTATATCCTGTGTTATAGACGTCGACATTTCTCATAGGAAGTATTTGGCATTGAAACACCACGCTTGCCAGGTGTCTTGGTGAGTGTGATTTCAGCCGCCCAATCTGGGTCAGACGCTGTGTGCAGCCGCCCACTCCGGGTTAGTCGCTGCTGCTAGTTTTGGTCCGCCCCGGGTATTTGATTTCCCCGGTACCACCCATATCTGGGAGGTGTTCTCCTATCCGCCACCTGGGGAGGCGCCCGATGGAGGACTAGCAACCCCACACGAGGTTGTTGTACTAATCAAAATTTAATTGGTAGTTAATTTTGTTTCTAAATTAATTTACTTAAATTTAACATTTTAACTTAAACATGGACCAGTACTTTGTATTGCCTCCGCTAGTTCTAATTACTGGCCTGCACACGTCGTTCTATGCCATCAATGAGCCCGCGAATATCGTCTTGGGGAATATTCCTCCATTCTTCTTGAAGTACCGCACGAAGCTCGTTCAGTGTCGCTGGTACCACTTCTGGACCTCTAACGCGTCTTCCGAGCATATCCCACACATGCTCTATAGTGCTCAAATCTGGAGAGCATGCTGGCCAGTTAATTTTTTCAATCCCAACTTCAATCACTAAAATCGGGCTAAAAATAAAAAAGTTATCAAGCCTAAAACTTAATCAAAATTTTGTAGTGACTGCTTTTATTGCACATGAATGTAGTTTAAAGGCCTCAATCTTCATTTAAATCGGGCTAAAAATAAAAAAGTTATCAAGCCTAAAACTTAATCAAAATTTTGTAGTGACCGTTTTTATTGCACATGAATGTAGTTTAAAGGCCTCAATCTTCATTTAAAAATATGACGCACGAAACGATTAGTCACTATTTTTTTGTATTAGGTTACAGTTTTTTAATCAGCAAGTTTTTCAAAAGTATAAAACATTGAGGCTACGTTGGGTCCTGTGCAACCTTTAGTTTCTTCTAATTCATTATTATTGTTTACTTGCTCAATATTACCTTCTTCTTCCTTACCCTTTTCTTGCTGGGTGGTAACTTCTGCTTCAATATCATAATTTTTTCCTTGCTAGTTTTTCTTTTATACGTTTGGCAAATAGAGCGCAACTTGAGTATTCATCCTGCGATGGTTTAAAAGCCTATGTTTTCATTTTTAAATGCTTTTTTGCACCTTCCATACATCACAGAGTCTTTAAAAGTTGTTTTATAATCATCCCAGAACTGGTAAATGCTAATATTGTAAGGTAAATATTATAATATAATTTAAAAGTACATTAAAGGCACATGTATGTGATAAGTCATAGGGTTTTAATTAAAGAATATTTTTTCAGGTATTTCTTTTATTAATTTCCCCGCTTCTCTCCACTATTTATCACTTTACTTCTTGAAAACGTTAATCAATATTTTTTAAATAAGTCTTGTATCCTAATGTATGTAAAAACGTGCTCTTATATGCCTCCTGAGTTGATTTTTCTCCTAAATTAGGTTAATTTTGAAGGGCTTTCACTATGCAATTTCTCTACATTCTTCTGGCGCAACCCCCGGACCAATTTTCTTATTTTTCAGTGAAAAGAAAAAAATATGGTGGACTATTGTGAGATTATGCTTATTTTCTGTAAAATTTTACAATTTATTTAGTTAACTAATTATCTATAAACCAGCGTTTTCCCCAAAGCGAAGCTTATTGAAATAGTTGAATATAGTTGCTCGCTAGTTCTCAGATATTCTTTCAGAACACTTTTTCCCGCAGTTGTATTTCAATGGAGGTAATAATTTATTTCCTAGGCTTCTCTTAGTAGTTGTATATTCATTTCTTGCACTATAGTCCAAAATGTAACGGGTTCGTTGAGTGTTCTTAATATTCTATTATTTTTCTTATTATAATTTGTTTTGCTCGTTAGTTTCCTTCGTTTCTTTAATATGTAATTTGACTTAATTCACCTTCTATTATGGGGTAAATTTGTTAAGCATTGTTAGTGTTTACGTCACTATAATTAACTTGATTAGATGGATTCATAAGAATCTGATCTATTTTCTTAAAAAAGTCTAGCATCGACTTATCTTGGGAAATAATGCTTTACATTTATAACTTTTGCCTAATTGATGTGTAAAAACTTGATTGTGTAAAAAATGAGGCTCTTTTTAAAAACACAACATGATGAAAAATTGAAACTGCCAAGAAATCCATTAAATGTTTATCTGTAACATATTTGGATACTTGTGTATGACTCCTTTGCTGATTGCTAATTTATGAATACAGAATCTATGTTAGTAGAATTAACGCAAAAACTATCTGAAATTTTGGATGTGACTTTTAGAGTGTCGAGGCAGTACCTCTAAAGAATAGCAGACAGATGATATCTTTCTTCCCTAGTCTTAATACAAGAGTATTAAATTTGAAGCATATATATTCCTAACAGATTGCAGCAATCCCTAATATTTATTTCACTGTCCTTAGGTTTAATCTCTTAGGAAGCTTTGCATTACGTTCATCAGTTCTAATTTAAAAAGATAAATCCATTAAATATTTTTTCTACGACTGCCCTGAAAATAGACAAAAACGCACTAGCAACTGCTCTTGAAAACTGGACATTTCACACGCTTATTCGGGTATTTAGATTAAAGGGCTTCGTCTCTGTTTTAGAGCTTCGCCCTCAAAGGTCCCATTACCAGATCTCTAAAAAAGGGGGCCCAATTACAGGGCTTCACCCCCCGGGAGCCCCTTTTTGCAAAACTGTAGAAAATGTAACTCTTATACCAGGGGCCCTTTTTTAAGACTTGGGGCCCCATTCTAGGGTTTCGCCCCCCTGGAGCCCCATTTTAGGGCATCGCCCTCGGAGCCTCTTTTTCAAAATATTTGGAAAATAGGGACCCCACTCCGGTGGCCCCATTTTAGGACTGTGCCCCTAGTTATAGTTTAGCAAGAATCTCTTACTCACGTAGCTTCTTTCATTAGGAATAAAATTTTCTGATAAATCAATAATAAAAATGTTTCCCATATAACACGTAATTTTCTAACACACTCCCAGTGGGGCACCCTGTATGTAACAGTCGTAGAAAAAGTATAGTGTACTACACGTATGACACTCGCTTACGGCTCGTGTCACCAAACTGTCTCATTTGTGTGAAAGGTCTTATTTTCAGCACTTGTTGCACAATATACTATTGTGCCCTAAGGATTTTTTTATGACGCTCTTCAAAATAACTAAGATATTCCATTATTTAGGTTAGCAAACTAATGTCACTGTCAAGACTTTTGCTTTGATCAACGCGGTAAATGATAAGTGTAGGACCGACTTTGGGCGCGAAATTAGTACCAAATTTATAGTACTACTTCTTCGGTACCAAACGCTGCTTAGTTTACTTTAATGACTTTTGGGTAGATACCTACCCGAAAAATCGAAAACATAACATGACACAGCTTATAAACTTTTGAGTAAATGGTGTCAAGATAAATGGTTAAAAATATAACGCCCGGTCCTACGTGAGCGATTTGCAGCGAATGCGAACGCGAATCAGTGGCGTGCTGTGCGACTATATTAACGCCAGGTCCGGGCGTAACTTTGGTTTGTCCCAACTTTCGATAGCATTCTATTAATTTGTCTAAAGCCAATAAAAGTAGAAATCAAATAAAGTTAATAATAATAATAATAATAATAATAATAATAATAATAATATGCCACAAAATTAATTTAAACTAAAAAAATAATAAAATATAATAAAATAAATATATACCAAAACAAAGTTATACAAAATGAAAGTAGAATACATTAGGTGTCTCTTTTGCTGGAAAGAAGGTAAGGCTTTTTGTTATGGTCTAAATAGTAGGTATGAGCTAAAAATTACAAGGGTCGTCACAGATAATATTGGCATTATAAAATATTCATTGTTATTGACGGTTTAAAATGAAAGTTGGTTGGTTACCAATTCCCAAGAAAATCACCCAAATATCAAAATGCAAAACATTATTAACAATTGCAACTAACAAATAAATTGCCGATAAAAATTATGCTCATAAAAGCTAAACGTGGTAATTTTTCAGCTAATTTTTTGGCGCGGGTTAGGGGCCAGGTGTGTTTCGCAACAAGCATGTAATGACGTGTATTATTCATGAGGATGAAATTGCACGACGGTGTTCAAAAACCATTTTGAACACTTCTTCAAATCTAACGATTTAACCTTTGTACAATTTAACATTCCACGCCTCTGTCCTCGCATTCCAAACAAATTAAAATCCTGGCGATACTACTAACGCCATCTCTTGTTAACAACGTTTATCCACTGCGCCAGACAGTCTAGAAAGCTAAAAGTAAAGCGCCTCGAAAGGCATCTGACCAATCACAGCGCTTTCTGCAGAAAAGCCGCGATATTACTAGCGCCATCTGTTGTAACCACGTTAACTCATTTGAAGCATGCCATATGCAATAATTGCATACCATATCAACCTACTAATGTCCAGTCATTCTTGTTTGCAAGAAATTGAACTACATTGTACATAGAAGCTAGCAATAGACCTAGCAAGTGTTTTTTTAAGTGACTTTCCCCCAGTGTTGGCAGACAAATTGCTGAGTATTGAACGTTTCTCGTCAATGGTGAACATAGTGTACATATTAGCTTATAGGTGGACTTTAAGGTAATATTAACCCTGTTATTATTGTTTGTATATTATTGTATTTCATATCAAAACTAAATCAGCTAATAGAGTTGATAAGTAGCTGTTCCGCAGGAACTTTGACAGACATTTAACTGTACATAGCTTCAAGGTTATGCTTAACCATATATTAGTATAGTATTACAACTGTTTATACATTGCTTTAGATTTTAAGAGTATTATTTATGTCATATCGTAGCACCGACTACGTACAATAATTCACTGTTTATATTTTGTGTATTTATGAGCTTCTAGTTATTTTCAAGTAAAGTAACTTATTAAAATATTGATATAATGCTACAGTTTTTTATTTTATTTACAAAATGACTTTAGAACTAGACCTATGGTAAATTTTAGTGCCTAAGAGCACATCTTTTTTTGTTCAGAAAATCGACCAAGATCGACTCTGAATCACACGGCCCATAGTATTTATGTTGTAATTCATCCGAGTAATAGCCATTACATGCGAGTAGAATGCCTGTACTTCCAAGACTAAATTTTAGATTAGATCTTTTTGCAAATGCTTGATATTAAGATACAAGTTGCGTATAGCTTCATTTCAACTTATGTAACTTATTGTCACACTATTGGTAATTAAACACGTTTTTATTTTGATTAATATTTTAAGTAAACTTGCATTTTCGTACTTGTTGAATCGCGAATGGGCTCGGGGGTCATGACCTATGCAATTTTTCTAAATTTCTAAAAACCGGCATTTACTTCATAAAGGCCATTGCTTAGCAAGAGATGTTCCTGTTATTGATTGTAGCCGATCGGAAATGGAATCACGCGTGTGAGTAATAGGTGGTATTACCTATTCGCAATTGAAGCTATAATTATTTGTTATTCGTACAAAATGATTGTTATCTCCAAAGTTCGAAAAATGTGCTACTTCCTCCTACAGGCCTGATCTTTAAGAAATAAAAAAATCATTTTAAAGTCCAAAATAAACTAAAATTGAAGGAGAAAAAATTTGGAAAGAGTTTTCTTCAGACAACACCATCATACTTAAATTCATTCAATCCAGAAAGAGTTACAGTCTGTTTTGCAAATTCGAACTGTGCAGCAATTACATATTGATCTGATTCAAATTATACATTATTAAATAATAGTATATTAGCCGCTATCTAATATTAGCATTACTACAATTGCTGATTATTATTAATTATACTTTAATGAGGTAATATTTTGTATGAAATCCCTCAAATTGTCTATTTGACTTATTAATTAATATTTATTATCATGTTATTTAAAGTAATTATCATAACTTGTTTTTTAATAATATCGTACACCTTTTTAATTATTCTTATTTACCTTGATTTACTGTTGTATATTCATGACAGTCTAATTGGCGTTAATGTTTAAAGAGAGCTTTAAATTAAGTTATGTATATATTTTCGGTACTTCGAAACCATCTGACTACCAGCCTGCGTTGCTAGTTGGTGCTATGTTGGGACAAGTAATATTATAGCGTATAATAACAAAATATGGGTTATAAGGCTCGAAGTGTCGTTAATTGTACCAGAATCGCTTTAACTTTATAAAGTCGGAATTATACCCATTTGTAATGACGTCATTTTTGTTTACTATGTTGGGGTTTGGAACCTTCTGCAACATGCACTAAAACGGAGTTTTATCCACAATACCGAAACAGAATTATTGCACTCGACGCGCGTTTCGCTAACCATGTTAGCATCATCAGGAGTTGATTAAAACACAACACAACAGTTTTAATCATCTCCTGATGATGCTAACATGGTTAGCAAAACGCGCGTCGAGTGCAATAATTCGCATTATAAGATCCTTTACACAAATAGTGCACTATATAAAAATCGGCCTTTCCATTGGTCGATCCGCATGGCCCTCCGCTCGCTTCGCTCGCTACGCGGGCTCAAGAACAGGAAACTAACCAGGTGCTAACCCAATCTAACCCAAGACATACCCAAAATCAAGAAAAAAACCTGTTTAGAAACATAATCTTAAAAAAAAGTAAAAAAAAGCAACGGGGATCGAACCCGCGTTTTCCAGGTGAGACCCAACGATCTAAACCTCTACACCACTAGAGCTCTTGACAGAAATCGATTGCATCACGCAGACATATCGTAATACGAGATGAATCGACCAATAGGAGAGGTCGATTTTTACATAGTGCACTATTTGTGTAAAGGATCTTTAAATGCCAATAATTCTGTCTCGGTATTGTGGATAAAACTCCGTTTTAGTATATTTGTGTAGTATATTTTAAACGGCGCGCGCGCGGCGGCGGCAGCGGTAACAACAAACTCTTGAAAAAATTGATGTCCGATGATTATTAATTTTTTATATACTTGGTTATGTGAAGTATCCATCACTGTCAATCAAAAACATTGGTTTGTCAACTTGTTTTCAAAAGTTATTTCGAAAAGTTTTAAATAATGCCGAGAAAAAGATATAACAGGTATAATGAACAATCGCAGCTGATAATTTTAAACATATTGGCTTTTTGAAGTGAAACTTCTTAACGCGCGTTGGGAGTAAAAAAGACACACGACAAAAGGCCGCGCTGGCAGGCCGCGGCCGCGCGCGCAGCAAGCCGCGCTGGCAGCGAAACAAAAATCCGTTACGATATTTTATTGTGATATCTTTGTTAGTTTACAAGCAAAAAATATGGGATTTGCTCTATTACCTTGTCAAGACATAAGCGAAACTTTTATGAAGAATATTTTTTTAAAGTGAAACATCTTAACGCGCGCTGGGAGTAAAATTTGAAGGTCTCGACACACGACGAGAGGTCGCGCTAGGCCGCGCTGGCATCGGAACGAGAATCCGTTACGATATTTTATTGTGATATCATTGTTAGTTTACAAGCAAAAAATATGGGATTTGCTCTATTACTTTGTCAAGACATAAGCGAAACTTTTATGAAGATTAATTTTTTTCATTTAGGCCTTCCTTTTTTGTTAATTGAGTGGTATATTTAAAAAAACTACTTTTTAACCAAATCCGTTACGATATGTATAAGGCTAGGGCGTTTAAGTTTAAGAAGTTTCACTTCAGATATGCGCACATAGTGCAGACGTGTTTTCTTTTCAACTGGAAAAGAAACAAGTCCGAAACGGAATCGTACTTCAAATTGAGAATGGAATACAGCGAGCAGTAGATCCAAAAACAATTGAGCCCAACTACGACCGCAAATATAAAGAGGAATGGGATAAAATCAGACCAGGATTACGCTTCCAGTATGTCTTCCAAGCAAAAGACCGCAAAAACCAAAATTACAAAATATTTGAAAAATGTAATTGGGGACACAATTTATCCTATGTGCGCCAGAAAAGAATATGTAACATTTTCAACAATAAGACAAAAGTTCAGGAAAAAAAAATAATATTTTAAGATTTCCATCGACTCCTCAAGTAGATGGATCGAAAGTATAGGCTTCAAGTGGAAAAAATCAAATAATAGAAAATATTTGATGGACTTGACAGATATTGTTCACAAAAGAATCAATATTTTCAGGGAGTATATCAAAAATAGAAATTTAGATCCGGAAGGTTTTACTCCAGTTTTAATTGACGAGACGCAGATCTTTAGCAAGGGCTCATTTCGTAGTAGCTGGCAAAATGACACCAAGAACACGGATTCAAGACAAAACTGTGAGGGTAAAAATATGTTATCTTTTTAGTTTTTTTTTTTAAATAAAAACTGGTGCCCCGTAAATCTTCATAATTCCGTCTATTTCATATTTCTATCAGCTTATAAAAGTACAAAAAAGTTTAAAAAGTAGGTCTAGTCAGACAGTTTGGAAGCTATGGCTCTTCAAAGTCCCCACGCGAATCTCTCGAAAAATCGCAGCGAAGATAAGCAAATATATCCTAGGAATGCAAAATATTAATTTGACGTATTTAAGGATTATTACAGATTATGCAGCTCATAATAGTTCCGACGGGAATTTCTGGGAGACCTCCCAAACAAGTCAAATAATTTTTGAATGTTTTTTTCGTTAAAATATTCGTACGTAGGGCAATATGAGGGAAGTTGCTTCTATGTGGTATGTGCATGGAACATTAGTTATTCCTTATATTGAATTTATATTCTGGTATAATGATTCCGAATATTTTTGATGTTTAAGAGAAATTGAGTTATCTTGTATTTTTTAAGGTCATCGTTATATTGTGGTTCACGCCGGAACCAAAGATGGCTGGCGCAAATTTAATATTCAAAAGTGGAATAAACATGGGGAATTATCATGACAACAGGAAAAACTTCGAAAACTGGTTTAAAACTCAGCTGGTTCCGGATCTTCTCCCAAATGCATTCATAATCATGGGCAATACAAGTTACCATTCTGGTTTATTAGAAGAAATCCCGAGAAAATCTTGGACAAAGCAGAGACTGATCGAATCGTTGAAGAAAAATAATATTGACTTGCCATTAAAGGCCATGAAAGATCAAATATGGAATATTGCACGCAGAAACTGCCCTAGTGAAGAAAATACTTCTTTGATTAATATGTTAAACCTTTAGGACACAAAATTTTGCCGCTGCCACCATATCATTGCCAGTTTAATGCAATTGAAATGGTATGGTCGGAATGCAAACGAAAATACGATCAATAGATTTCCAATTTTAAGGGATCCACCTGCAGAAGTTCTGGCTACATAGGAAAAGGTAATAAACGAAATGTCTATAGATCATTGGCAAAATATGTTATTCATACAGAAAAGATAATTTATGAGGCTCTGGGAGGCAATACTAGTGTGTGATGCCTCTGACATTCCGTCACTTGTAATTACGACTGACGAAGACGACGACCACGAAGACAATATCTCTGATTTTAGTTCTGACTCTGACAATACGAAACGGATTAAGCTTTTTTGTTCTTGCAAATTTTATTTTATGATCATCATTTAAGTAAGTATTCAATTATATCGTTACAATTACATTAACTTGGCAATGCAATACGGTGAGATTTCTTTTCAGTTTGTATGTTTCATTTTTAGGATTGGTATTTCCATTTTGATGTGAACATATTCATTCATGCCAAGTAAATTAAATTGTGGATATTTAAATTTTTCCCTGTAAGTTAAAATTATTTTATACTATTCTTCCTATTATTCACAATTTTTGTAAGCTCAGATTTGTTACATCTACTGCTCGTTGTATTATATTCTCAACTTGAAGTGCGATTCCGTTTCGAACTTGTTCCTTTTCAAGTTGAAAAAAGCCAATATATTTAAAATTATCATGTGCGTTTGTTCATTATTCATGATTAATCATAATAATGGTTAATTGTTATGAAGTTTGTTAATAAATAAATAAATACTACATGATTATTTTTCTTTCCTGAGTTTGAAAGTGTATAGATGAAAGTAAAAAATATAATAAATTGCTAAATCATAATTTGTTAATTTCTGAACGTATAAAAAACATAACAGACTATTAATTTCTGAACGCGATAGTAAATTTTCTAACCTAATAATGATTAGCAAACATATCTACGCCATACATTTTTTCTCACCTGGATGACGTAACTACAAATGGGTATGAATCCAACTTTATTTATTTATGCTACTGTTTGGTAGTTCCTGCTAACACGAGACGGTTTTGTTAGGCTTGTGATTGGTAGATGATTATTATAACTTTTAATCGATTGTATGAATCTGATCGAATTGGTTTCAGATGAATTTCTTCGCACTGATACTTTTTTGCAACTCACGGTAGATTTATTCGAAATATCCAGCTGCTCTATGAGACGATGTTACAAACGTAGAATTGAACGATCCAATATTGTATATATTTTTATATTTGCTGAACAATTTTGGCTTATTTGTGATCCCGACTGGTTTTGGTGTAGATGTTTTCTGCTATTAGGTTATTAATTCGCAAAATTGGTAACTGAGTCACATGGAAGCAGACTCCCTCAGTTTTAGAGAACGTAAAATATAAAATCTGTTAGCCTGGCCTTTACTCGCAGCCATGTGGCTGTCATAACAATCGTAAATTATTCATAATGTAATTTGTTTTGGCTAGTGTCAATTAGTAGTTCCTCCTAATTTTAGTAACTTTACTCTCAGCAGCTTTTTATAGCCAATAGAATTTTTTAGTCCTTTTGCCCCTGCTTAACCAAATATTAATCACCAACCAGCCTAATATACGTAGTCCAGCCAGGACTTGGACGGAAACGCTTCGGGCGGCTCGGCCAGCGAGGCCCGCATTAATCATATTTGAAAATCAATGTGGTCAAAGCTAATTTCTATCTGGAGAAATTTATGGATATGAGGGAACAGGATTTCATTCTGTGTGCACGAGTAGTTTTAGTATTAAGAAGGGAATTGATATATGTACGCATTTTCAAAGAAGCAAACATTATAAATTCCGAACCCCATTAAGAATAGCTATTGAAACTATTATTATGGCTTAAAACTTCTTATTAATAGAACACGAGAACCATAATGAGAAGCTTTTTCTGAGATGTCGCTAGATTCCTCAAATACGAGCGAAAGAACACGGACTTAAGGGGCTAGAAGCTCTCCAAGTCAATCGAAGCAAAAATGGATTGTGGACCAAAACCTAAAAAAGGGAAAGAGTTAAACATCGCCCACCTAATCCAAAACGCAAAAATTAGGTACGATCAATCAGGTCTCGAACGTGACCAACAAAAAAGCGTTACCGACCTCAGCTTGACGCGGCCTTTACTGAAATTAAGATACAGTTAGTCGCCAAGATTGCATCAGCCGAATTTGATGAAGCAACCGTAGCAATCGCAGTAGCTCGAACCCTATCTGTGACTTGCTCTGTCCCTATGGGAACTGAACTGGAAGAAGCGTCAACCTCGAAAACGTTCAAGGTACCACTGAAAACGTTAGCGTTCAAACGAAATATACGGAAAGTATATTTGGACTGTGGCGAAGGGCCGACTATTTCGACTGGACAAGTTCCAAGCATTGAACGAACTTGATGTAGACTAAACAGTAGAGGAAGCCACCACCACACTAGCAAGGCCTCAAAAAATGATAATGTCAAAACCCAAGACTTAGCTCGCAACAAAGCCTTCGCTACTACCGCCGATTATCATAACAGGCGGAGTGGCAAATCACAAAAACTTTACAAACAACTTGAGAGCCGTCAAGATTACCGACTACTTCTTGAAGTACACTAAAAACTCCATCATTGGAGTAGCTTGAAGCGGATATTTGATAATGAAAATATCCAGTAACATTCCTCCGCTGAGCAGGCCTCAAAAACAAATGCCTTTGTGCTCAAAGGATTTGACGTTGAGATCCCAATACAAGAGGTCAGGAACGAGCTAATAGATGAATACGACTTGAAGATCAAAGAAGTTTTTGAAGTGGAGAAGACACGAGTCCTAATTTACCTGGTGATAAATGACAATGGTGTCACTCTAAAGTACCTCAATCAGTCCTGTAAATATGTGCTTCAAGTCGGACTCTCCTGGGAATACCGAAATACTGAGAAGGCACCAGGGGCACGGACAGGCAAACAGTTACTGCCATAAAGACTGGAAATGTTGTGGAATGGAGTGCAGGAACGACCGATGGGGAGGGAGCTCCGTTCAATCGACACAAAATGGCCCGTGTATAAGTACAAAGTCGACAGGTTACAGCCGCGGCCGCCAGGCCAGCAATCGAAGAAGACGTACCACCCAGCACCGCCGCCTGAGAATCTCTAATGTCGACATAAGCAAATATAATTTTTCAATTAATTTTCTACAATGAAAATTTTAAAATTATAGTTTCAAAAATTAAACAGTGAAGCAAGCCAAATTTACCTCGATTGGTCGGGGAGACGGAGCCTGCTTCAAGGCAATTGGCGGGCTTAGCCACGGCTCTTTGCATGAATGTATGTAAGTAGTTTTATGTTAATAAACTACAATGGTATATATCACACTTATGAGAGTAGCGGGAAAGGAAATACAAATTTGGACTTGAGATTTTTGGATTTGAACTTAAATATTTTCTATGTTAGCATATGGTCAATACGAAACAAAGTAAACGAGATAGAGGCTTTTGTCTATGGCCATGATACTAAGCACAATGTTATTTGCTTCATAGAACAATGTCTTCTTTTAGTTGAAGTTAAATTGTTGACCATTTAGGGTTTCAGGACTGGGACTTTTTTGCCGAAACGGAAGCAAACATGGATTAGTTTCTTTGCCAGGGGGACATAATATTAGGTGCAGCCTTTAAACAGAATAACGAAGCTGTCGATTGAAAAATACTCTGAGGTTTGTGCTGTGGAGATTTTAAATTTGAAAGTGATAATCATTACTGTGTATCGTCCATTCAAATGCTACTATGTTTTTATGACACAAATAGTATTTTGAGTTTAATTTTCGATGTACCGGGTGTCCAAATAAGAAAGGACGCCGGCCATATCTCGGAAACTATTTACTCTACAGCTTCGGGAAAAAAAATACTAGTGAATTGGACAAGAGAAATCGCTGGAAATTATTTTCAAGTTCGTAAGACGACCGCTAGGGGGCGCAAATGCTATGGCAATTCAGAAAAGAGGTTTTTTCTCAAAAATATGCCAAATTTATATATTTAAAATAGCGGCATTGTAATCTTTGGAAATTTTGGAATTTCTTTTGTATAGAGGACTTTGCTCTATCTATGAAAATAAGGTGGTGGGAGTAATCAAGAGTTTAAAGAAAGACAAGTTTGACCTTCCACCACCACCTTATTTTCATAGATAGAACAAAGTCCTCTACACAAAAGAAATTCCAAATTTTCCAAAGATTACAATGCCGCTATTTTAAATATATCTTAACTTAACATATTTTTGAGAAAAAACTTGTTTTCAGAATTGCCATAGCATTTGCGGTCGTCTTACGAACTTGAAAATTATTTCCAGCTATTTCTCTTGGCCAATTTCCTCATAATTTTTTTTGCCCGAAGCTGTAGAGTAATTAGTTTCCGAGATATGGCCGGCGTCCTTTCTTATTTGAACATCCGGTACATAAGCATATAATAATAAATGGTGATATCAACATATATTTTAATAGGAATTATGACATACTATATTGGATATTATAGAATCTAATGATCTAGATGTAAAGAAGATTTTCCAACTAGCTCTGGATAACGTGGTTACTGGAATGGAAATAAACGGCAGACACATCAACAACATTCAAAACGCAGATGATATCGCAATCCTGGCTAATAATCTAGAAGATCTACAGAGCATACTAGACAAAATGACCGAAGTAGCTGGAGTGACCTATAACATCACAAAAAATAAAATGATGATCATCAGTAGGCAAGAATACAACACCAACCTTACAATCAACGGTGAAGCAATTGAAAGAGTTTCCAAATTTAAGTATTGGGGAGCTACCCTCAATGAGAAGTGGGATTGTGAAGAGGAGGTAAAAATGCGAATCGCAACTGCAAAAACCACGTATTTGAAAATGAAAAGTATGCTTGTCCAGTGAACACTATCGGTTGACCTTCGATTGCGAGTGATCAGGTGCTATGTGTGGCCTTGTTGTACGGTGTAGAAACATGGTCGCTCAAGCTCAGAACACTGAACCAAATAGAAGCATATGAAATGTGGACATTACGGAGAATTCTTCGGATTTTCTGGATATGTCAAATCCTGGAGAAAATGGTAGGGAGACGCGGACCGGGACGTAGACAGCATTCCTGGCTCCGTATTATCAGATATTGGTGCGGGACACTTGATGCGGGGTCTTAATTTCGCCATGCTGAGAGCAACACACTTGTTATTCTGTAGTGGATATGGGTGCCCTATGTGCAAAGCATGCACAAGGGACGAGAAGAAGAAGAAGAAGGAGAATGATCTGAAGCCGCAAATGTTCGTGAATACCAGGAATAATCACGTCGAATAAGACCTCGTCTGTTTACTGTTAGTGGTACTTTAAATTTGTATAATACGATATAATGTGAGGAATGGCATTTCTTACATCATGACATAAATGTGAATGAAGCATTTTCTCTGTTCTTGGGAAGGTTGATTAGACTGAGAGCTGCTACATCTCGGGAGATCGAGAAAAAGGTGAGAGATCAGAAAGGGAAAGAGATTGAATGATTTGAAGGTAAACTTCGAGCTATGAAAGAGGCGCTTAGCCTTTTTAAATAAACTTCGACAGAAGTTTGACTATCCTGGGTGGCACAGAGAATTTTGTCGATTGAGACAGAGGTACAGATAGGTTAAGCAACGAACATACTCTGACCATATCCGAAATAACGACAATACTTCCAGGGTAGCCTGGGATATTATAAATAACAACAGACTTTCGCATGAGAATAAGAATTCAATTGGCCTTTTCCCACATGATCTAAATGATACCTTTACGGATATCGCAGGTAGATTGGTAGTGAATACACAGTTTCTTGGGATTTCACTTGAACCAAGGCTGACATTTGAACAACATGTGAACACCATCTGCTATATTTGTCATTAGAAACCTGTCCTGGTAGATTGATAAGCTAGTATGCCTAATGGCATACTACTCACTGATGCGTTCTGTATGTGTGTATAATTTGTTGGCATGGGGACATCCATTTCATGCTTCTCAGTGTGGGGGTTACAGCGTAGGACAGTCAGAGTTGTAGTGGGAGTGATGTTTGCTCACAAAACAGAGATGTGGTAATGATACTAGAGGAAGATATGATTTAAAAATTTGGTTCCTTAGATCTACAATATTTATGGAATTCAACCCTTTATACTTAATACCAATAAAAATAATAGAAATGTAATTCCAGTACTTGACAAATTTTCGAATTGTGATGTGAGAGACCAATACTTTTAAATTACATTTCATAATTTTAGTTTTGTATGTTTTTGGCTTTTAGTTTAGTAACAATTTTAGTGTACCTGCTGTTATGAAGATGGTTAAAATTACGTTTTGTGCCATGAATCAATCATTTAATTCCAAAAGCCACACTCAATGAATCAACAAAGGCACCTATATCTTCATTTGGTAGACGGTAATAATATATTATGCAGTAACACCACACATTTCAGTATTACTTTTAAGAAAAATACTATTTACAAAACTAACAGGTCTACTAGCGATTTTCTGACCAATATCAGCGATCCTTCGTGTGTATTAATTTTACTCAAGAAATATAAAAATAAAATAACTTTGCAAAAGTTACTTATAACATAACTCTCATGATAAATCTGCCATTCATCGAAAATAGCAAAGATATAAAACCGCAGCATGATATGATTTACTAGTATAATGAACCAGCCAATTGCAGCAAAATACAATTTCTCCTATAAAATCTACTGGAAGCAAGGGCGGCGTGACAAAATAAGTTCTTATTGATATTTAGTTACTGCCATAAAGCCTGGAAATGCTGTGGAATGGAGTGCAGGAACGACCGATGGGGAGGGAGTTCCGCTCAATCGACATAAAATGGCCCGCATATAAGTACAAAGTGGACAGGTTATAGCTGCGACCGCCAGGCCAGCAATCGAAGAAGACTTACCACCCAGCACCGCCGCCTGAGAATCTTTAATGTGGACATAAGCAAATATAATTTTTAGTTCAATTCATTTTCTACAATTGAAGATTTTAAAATTATGGTTTCAAAATTAAACAGCGAAGCAAGCCAAGTTTACCTCGATTGGTCGGGGAGACGGAGCCTGCTTCAAGGCAGTTGGCGGGCTTAGCCACGGCTCTTTGCATGAATATAATAAACTACAAAGGTATATATCACACCTATAAGAGTAACGGAAAAGGAAATACAAATTTGGACTTTTGGGATTGGGATTTTTGGATTTGAACTTAAATGTTTTCTATGTTAGCATATGGTCAATACGAAACAAAGTAAACGAGATAGAATCCGTTCTCTATGGTTATGATACTAAGCACAATATTATTTGCTTCATAGAACAATATCTTCTTTTAGTTGAAATTAAATTGTTGGGCATTTAGGGTTTAAGGACTGGGACTTTTTTTGCCAGAAAGAAATAAAACATGGAGGTATTTCTTTGTCAGGAGGACATTATGATGTGAAGCCTTTAAACAGAACAACGAAGCTGTCGATTGAAACACACTCTGAGGTTTGTGCTGTGGAGATTTTAAATTTGAAAGTGATAGTAATTACTGTGTATCGTCCATTAAAATGCTAATATGTTTTTATGTGACAAAAGAGTATTTTGAGTTTACTTTTTGATGTACATATATATAATAATTAATGGTGTTATCAATATATTTTTTAATAGGAATTATGACATATAAATAATATATTGGATATTATGGAATCTAATGATCTAGATGTAGAGAAGATCTTCCAACTAGCTCTGGATAACGTGGTTACTGAAATGCAAATAAACGGCAGACACATCAACAACATTCGATACGCACATGATACCGCAATCCTGGCTAATAATCTAGAAGATCTACAGGGCAGACTAGATAAAGTGACCGATGTAGCTGGACTGACCATTAACATCACAAAAACTAAAATGATGATCATCAGTCATCAGTAGGCAAGAATACAACAACATCAACCTTACAATCAACGGAAAAGCAATTGAAAGAGTTTCCAAATTTAAATACCGAGGAGCTACTCTCAATGAGAAGTGGAATTGTGAAGAGGAGGTAAAAATGCGAATCGGAACTGCAAAAATTATGTATTTAAAAATGAAAAGTATGCTTGTCCAGTGGACACTACCGGTTGACCTTCGATTGCGAGTGATCAGGTGTTATATGTGGGCTATCTTGTTGTACGGTGCAGAAACATGGTCGCTCAAGCTCAGAACACTGAACCGAATAGAAGCATATGAAATGTGGACACTACGGGGAATTATTCGGATCTCCTGGATATGTCAAATCCTGGGCAAAACGGCAGGGAGACGCGGACCGGGACGTAGACAGCATTCCTGGCTCCGCATTATCAGATATTGGTGCAGGACACTGGATGCGGGATCTTTATTTCGCCATGCTGAGAGCAACACACTTGTTATTCTGTAGTGGATAGGGGTCCCCTATGTCCTATGTGCAAAGCATGCACAAGGGACGAGAAGAAGAAGAAGAAGAAGAAGAAGAAGGAGAATGATCTGAAGCCGCAAATGTTCGTGAATACCAGGAATAACCACCTCGAATACGACCTCGTCTGTTTACTCTTAGTGGTACTTTAAATCTGTATAATACGATATAATGTGAGGAATGGCCTTTCTTACATCATCACATACATGTGAATGAAGCATTTTCTCTGTTCTTGGGAAGGTTGAAGCAGCCCTCAGGGCTGCTACATCTCGGGATATCGAGAAAAAGGCGAGAGATCAGAAAGGGAAAGAGATTGAATGATTTGAAGGTAAACTTCGAGCTATGAAACAGGCGCTTAGCCTTTTTAAATAAACTTCGACAGCAGTTTGACTATCCTGGGTGGCACAGAGAATTTTGTCGATTGAGACAGAGGTACAGATAGGTTAAGCAACGAACAAACTCTGGCCATATCCGAAATACTTCCAGGGTAGCCTGGGATATTATAAATAACAAGAGACTTTCACATGAGAATAAGAATTCAATTGGCCTTTTCCCACATGATCTAAATGATACCTTTACGGATATCGCAGGTAGATTGGTAGTGAATACACAGTTTCTTGGGATTTCACTTGACCCAAGGCTGACATTTGAACAACATGTGAACACCATCTGCTATATTTGTCCTTAGAAACCTGTCCAGGTAGATTGATAAGCTAGTATGCCTAATGGCATACTACTCACTGATGCGTTCTGTATGTGTGTATAATTTGTTGGCATAAGGACATCCATTTCATGCTTCTCAGTGTGGGGGTTACAGCGTAGGACGGTCAGAGTTGTAGTGGGAGTGATGTTTGCTCACAAAACAGAGATGTGGTAATGATACTAGAGGAAGATATGATTTAAAAATTTGATTCCTTAGATCTACAATATTTATGGAATTCAACCCTTTATAATGCACCAGCCTTTCTTAAATAAAATACCAATAAAAATAATAGAAATGTATTTCCAGTACTTGACAAATTTTCGAATTGTGATGTGAGAGACCAATACTTTTAAATTACATTTCATAATTTTAGTTTTGTATGTTTTTGGCTTTTAGTTTAGTAACAATTTTAGTGTACCTGCTGTTATGAAGATGGTTAAAATTACGTTTTGTGCCATGAATCAATCATTTAATTCCAAAAGCCACACTCAATGAATCAACAAAGGCACCTATATCTTCATTTGGTAGACGGTAATAATATATTATGCAGCAACACCACACATTGCAGTATTACTTTTAAGAAAAATACTATTTACAAAACTAACAGGTCTACTAGCGATTTTCTGACCAATATCAGCGATCCTTCGTGTGTTAATTTTACTCAAAAAAATATAAAAATAAAATAACTTTGCAAAAGTTACTTATAACATAACT
>JAEQML010057746.1:0-31582 GCA_016904865.1 Pissodes strobi
TAAGCACAAAGAATCGAGAGTGGTATAGGTTAAACTAAATGGTAAATGTAAATGCTATAAGGACAAATATATTGCTTTCCATCGAGCAACCAGACTGAACAAATTATCACAATAATAAATAATATACAATCTCATCACTAATGAAAGTCAATAATTCAAGGTATTGCACAACGAAACAAAGCGGCCATTACAAAAATGCCTCCGTCATCGTTCTGGTGCCCGCTGTCAAATTGAAAATCTTTGATTCATGATATCTCATTTGTTTCTTAATCAAGCGTGAGCCTACAGAAACTGTAGGCGACTTGGCAACCACAGGCAAAGAAATGACTGCTATATCTACCATCATTTCCTTAATGAGTGACAAGGAATCCTCTTGTCTCTGGCTTGGACTTACTACGTCACGAAACGTCAGCTAGGCTACGGTGTAAGATTAAAGCAAAAAACCTCTTCCACTAAAATGAAAATACATTGAAAAGTCAACCTAGAAGTAATATTTTCATTTATTATAGCAAAGAAATATTGGCAAGTAGCTCCCTCAGTTAAGAACTTGCATTTAACTACGCCAATCATTATATTAGGTGACTACGTATATCGGAAATAGTTTCATTGTATAGTTAAGTTCCGCAGATCCATAGCTAATAGCTCTTTGTTCCTGCAACCGCTCTAAATTTAATGGCCCACGAAGCTATACTCTATTATTCTCTCGGAGAAAACCATTTTGCCGCTAATTTTCCGAAATGCATTATTCTCTTTCTAGAGTGTTTCTTTTATTTTCGATTGTTGGCCTTTTAGAAACATAGCATTGGAATTTAGAGTGAGTGCATTTGTGCTTAATCACATCGCACGAGTTAAGGTCGCCTATTTATTAAGATCAGTATCGCATTTCCGTGCCTTTATAGCTTATCACGGTGCAAAATGTGTTTATTTTATTAATAACAGAACAATCTCAATTATCCCACATTTTTCTCACAATAATTGCTTATAATACCTCTACTTATCCAAAACAAATGTAAACATCCTGCAAACCATGTAATTTGGCTAGAATCAATTTGCAAAATTCGCCCTTATAGCCCGGCAGGAGAAAAGGAAAAGTTACCGTAAACAAAGAGATGATATATTAATTAAAAACGATAATTATTTACGCCAATTAACGCCGAGAACAAGAAATATTTTTATAATTATTGCTAAGATGCGAACCATAATTGGCAGTTTCAAATGCAGACAATGGCATGCTTCATGCATTTGATCAGATCAGAATTGATAATATTGTGCCATTTCTATTAGAAGGAAAATGATACGTTCTTTCAGATTTTTTCGAAGGATTGGATTTTGAGACCCATTTCTTTACTAATGAGATCTATTAGAAATCTATGTTCAACAATCATCTTTTAATTATGTATGTACTCAGGATAAATAAAGAAAATTTTCTTAATCATATGGCTCAGGCACGTGCATGAATACGCCACTGGATTTCATCTAAGGTTCTGGCGCTTAGACAGATATGCTAATCACGTACCGCGATACATCAGTACCACTCGAAATGAACATCCCTAATTGTTTTAGGACATTTTCGAAGCCAATAAATTCTAGATCCTTTGGAATGCACCACGATACTAAATTAGATAGGGAAATAGGAGCAACGAATTAAAGAATAGCTCTTTGTTTTTATTATAAAAGCTGTTTATCGAATCTCCTTAAATCTGAAAAATGCTAATGAATTATTCAATTTAATATAAGATAGATAATACATATCACGATTACTAGGTAATGCAAATTCTGATTTTTGTATGTGTATACTGATAAAACTATTTAGGATATGTAGATGAAAACAAATTTGGGAAAAATACAGAATCGGCGAAAAATATAAAAAGTCACTTGCTGAAATAAAAATTAATAAGGAAATAAATAATTTTAAAATAAAGGCATTAAAGACCACCCAACACAAACTTATAGACATTTTTGCTCTGTTATGCATAGTTTAAGAAGAGCAAACTTGAAGATAGGAAAACGTTAAGTTTATATAAATTTGAACCATAATTTATTTATTTATACAATCAAGCTATACATTCAGGATTTGACAACTATATCTCATAAATTGCCAAAAGTTGAATCGGAATTATCCCTTGTATTTCGAAATTACTTATTTCAGAATCTATTACCTCAAATATATTTTATTTCGAACATTGCCATGCATTATTAGGTTCCTTCATAACATAACCCACACTAACTCAAACTTAGCCACACGTTATATACTTAGCATTACATACAAATATGTTTATATTGTTTTTTTATTTATTAGACAATCATACTTCTCCTATTTAAATAAATGGTAAGAATTTGTTATCATTTATTGCTTTATGAACGCTATTCTATTTTTCTGTCATACTAATAAAACTATTCTACATAGAAATAATGTAATATGATCTTCTTGCTCATCTGACAGTTATGTTTCTCTTATTTAAATAATTTCGGAAAAATCAATAGTAACTACATCTGGGCACACACATATTTCTCAACTGGCCTGTTACTTACCTGACAATTATTTTTCTCGTATTCAGCTAAATTATAGGGAATTATTATGATTTATTGCTTTATGAATACTATGGTAGTTTACTACAATTATTGCATCAATGCATTATTTTATTAACATAACATTCCATAAATATTTTCATGTTCAATCCAATAAAAGCAACTGTCACGACATCAACAATTAAACTTGTGCTTGTCTAATTAATTCCCTGGTAGTATGTTTCTTTACGATATTATTTTTTTAATTAAAACGTCTTAGACGTTGTACCGGTTGTATATTTCTCCTACAACAACGTGTTAATATATTCCGACTATCGATTTTCAGAGGTCTTTGTCCGCCAGTATCACTGTCCACCCCAAAAGAAAAAGAGGCTTCTACATTGTGGCTTTTTTCAATTAAATGATAGTCGACTGGACTTGACTTTTATTTTCGCTTTGAATACTTAAAATATTTAAATTTTAGATGAGTTGGATAGAGAAGTGGTTTGAAATGTTATATAGGGTGAGGCTTGTAAAGTGTTACGAGATGTGAAATATGGCAATGTAATAAATATACAGGAGGACATATTTTAAATTTGGGCACATTAATCTCTCTTTTCCAAATAAAAGTATAATTTTTTTTGGAAAAATCTATACTTGGTCAAAAACTAGGTAAATACACTGACGAAATAAAGCTAACAGTGTTCTTTTTTGGGTTAAGACGAGTAATCATAAAGAAATATATTTTTATAATTACAAAAAATTTTATCCAATATAATACGGACTTTTAAGAGCAATATAGCTGCTCTTTTAAGAGCAATATTTTTCTGAAGGTATTTGATAACTTTGCGCCGCAGGACTTTAAAGAATATAATATTTAAAGAAAAATAATTTTATAAAGGTTAATCAGCTTCCTGTTAAACCCTAAAAAATAAAAACCGTACCTTATTGGTTTTAAAAAGTTACTTTTTATTTCTTAAAAACTCCTTTATTCTAGTAAAAAAAAATAATATTAAAAAATAATTTATTAGCGGCTAAAAAGTGTTTCCAAAAAGAACACTCTTTTCACCGCATAAATTGTTATATCTAACTAATATTTGGTGATAAAGTGTAAATGTTATTTTGCTTTGATTAATTGTGGTCTGTACTTCTAATTCCAATTTTAATCGCAAAATTTAGCATGTCATGTTAATACTAGACGATACAGATTAAATTCCTGCTGGAAGCTCTTCCAGTCTAGTACGTCCTGTGGGCAGGACGTATACACCCTCAAATAGAGCGGCCCCTCTGGCAGGACGTATTTCGATACTGCCGATAGCTACATGATACAGTAAACCTAAAAAAAAGTTTGCAGATCCATCGCTCTCGCTTGCATAATTTTGACTCCTGACAAGTTTCAACTTTGAACGTTCATATATTCCGTATGTTCCATCGTAACCAGGTCGGCAAAAAAATACGCGGAATGTTTGAAGCTTGTTCTACAACGTTATGCAAAAAATAAGTCTCACTAGTAGCAGGCCTAGTGCCTCAAATTCATTAACTAGTAGCAGGCTGCAACACGCTTTTCCTATTAAAGTTAGCAAGCAAAGATTTTATTTAAAAAAAAACAAACCTAGCACCGGAGAGTCGTGTTACAAAGCCCGGCCCCGGTAGTGGGGTCGTAGAGCGCCACCAGTTTTTCCCAACTAAACTGAAAAAGCTCCGCTGGTGTTGTACGGGGTTGCTAGGCACGCTTATCAAACAAAGGAACTCAACCTTAACTTAACAAGAAAACACAATCTATAATTTAAGGAACAATCTATTTGCTACTACGTCTTTTTTTTTTCTTAAAACACAGCAACAATACTACAGTAACACTTTTGGCTATTTAAACGCAAAGGAATGTCAACTGATTATTAAAGTAATTAATAATAGTGGTACAATATGGTGATTGTACGGAGACCAATCTGTTGTTAACACTCGGTACTGTATGCCTTACAAATAAATGCTCTAAACACTAAAATCCGAAGTGATCACTTTGATTTTACCTAAGCTTATTACATAATTATGTATGTGCGCTAGTAGCTGCACCAATTATAAATGTAGCAATAATAGTAGGTAGTGATAAATGATCCCAATAATTAATACAATTGACCCGATAAATGAATAAAAAAAGAATAAAATTATTGGAAACTATCTTAAAGCGCGGCTGTCAATGCTTGATTTATATTAAAAAAAAAAAAATAATAAGAGCGATTATATCAATCGGTCAGAAAAATAAATGAATAATGAAACTTGGCTCTTTTAAGGCACAATCTATAGTGCAAAATTCATTATAATTAATCACAAAAACAAGAGATAATAATAAACATAAATGCTTCTGTACGATACCCCCGTTAGATCCGATTCGTCACACTCGGTGTGGAGGTAAGAAGTACCTCTGGTGAAGGCGCCAGGCACCTGTAGGTACTGCTATGGCACTGGCTCCGAGGGTAGAACTAGCAGAGAACTCGGTGATAAAATTGGCTGTGTTGTAGCCAGGAGATAGGTTTGGCCCCGAGATGGGATTGGCCCGGAGATAGGACTGGCCCGGAGATAGGACCCCGTAATAACCCAATACGCATTAGGCAAAGCCCCCTTACTTTAATGAAAAAAACTATAGCCCCCCCCCCCCCCCTTGCATAAATATATTTTTTTACAAAACAAATCCCCCCAAAATTTATCAAGACCATCAGCAAATAAAAGAAATACAGAAAAACAAACAACTTGAATATAAAAAAGATAGGCATGAATTACCCCTAAAAGGCAATATAAACTTCCCCGTATGATCAGAACTAAAGTCACATTAAAATTAAAATTCAGATATGATAAAACGGGATAGATAAGATAACACATGGGATGCAAAGCAAATGGTGGACAATGCACAAAAAAGGTTAACACAGATAAAGCAATTAAATCGTTAATTTAGACAAAAAAAAACTGGAGCAATAATTACCTCGCTCGTGTGTGACGGTTGCTGGAGATTCGACGATCTCGGTTTTGTAAATGAGCTCGAAAAGCCTCTAGGAATAAGGGAAAATAGCCTTTAGAATCATGGCGTCCACGTGCTTCACATGCAATAGAAAAAAATTACTTCCAGAAAAAAAACCCGCTTACCTAGTGCAGTATTTAGATCCCGATTAATCGGTAGTGTGAAAACACAATCTAGGCTTAAGTCAATATCCCCCAAGAAGGGTAGTATAAAAATCGATACTAAAAGCTGAGTCGCTATTACTGCACTTAAAGCAAAAGCTTCGCTTCTCACCGAAGAGTATTTCCAGAAGAACCAAATCATCATCGGTTCAGTCAATTTGCCTTTCTCCTTCCACGAGAGTAGAGGGAAAGAAAGAAATTGTAGGGCGAAGAAAATGCCTAACGAATCTACCAATTCGATACGAGGAATAATTCTAAGATAATAAACGACTTAGTTCTCGTTTATTATGGTGGTAAAACAACGGCGGGAACCACAATTAATGCGCTGAAATTAAATTGTTGAAGAATACTAGAAAATGTTCCCAAATGAAATGATAAATTTTAAAAAATTTAAATCGACAGCAGCAATTATGAGAAATAGTCCATCCCTACTACCCAGTGCTGCCAACATTTCCAACCGAATATTGCGAACATTGCAGCATGCCGCGTGGAAAAATAAATATAAATATCTTAAACCAGCCACAGCCAGAGGTCCCAAAAAGTTTTATCAGAAGTTCCCAAAAGTTATGAAATATTTAAACCGAAAATAAGATATGAATTTCACGGGTCTAATGAAGCCTAAAAGCAGGTTTTATTAACACAATTCTTTCAAATATAAAACGGTTTGCTGGCCGTTCTACGGTAATGTAATATAAACTAAGCAAAGTTATACTGATAACATAATATCCTATTTTAGTGATTGGATCAAACCTAAGCGTCTGTGGTTCGCTTATCAACTAAAATAAATATAGTCACAAAGTGCCTGAGGGCTACATAAGAGAAAGGGATGACCAAAATAGCTACTCAAGGCCACAATAGAGTTATAGAAGCTAATACAAATATATCGTTAACCTATATTCAGAATAAAATTAATTTACATTAATAAATGCGGCAACCTTAAGCTTATTGACTGCAAATCGAATCAATAAATTTAGAATTAATTAACCGAAGAGTATTGACCTCTTTTCAATAATTCTTACCGCAAGATACAGCATTTTTTTGCCAAATGCGGCATATAAAATGAAAATTTAAATATTTTACACTGGCCAAATCGGACTGTTACAACTCATAGTGCCTTAAATTCATATTTAATAGTGTACTATATTTCGCCTTTTTAGTACTGCTAGTATTTTGCAACTGAATAGTCTTGATTTTTATTTAGTACGTTGTCTTGTTTTCTTGAAGACAAGACTAAGTGGATCAGGAAGTGGTTTTGTCATAAAAATTAGAAAATCTTCACTCCATACATTATTTGCATTAAAATGAAAATCAAAATTATTCTCAGCGGGTACCATGGAAATTACAAAGCAGTTCACCGTCACCTCACGATCTATATTGCTAACTTCGGGCGAAAACTGGTATTAACATCTTTTAGAAAGGCCGATACGTGTTTTTATGGTTGCGGGAATCGATGGATGACTGCAACTAGCTAGTAATGCCTACGTAATAACCATGCAATTGATAGACGATTACCATAGTATTCCGGCAAATCAGGTGACCAAAATGGCCGTGATTATGCAAAGTATTTTGCGCGCTTTCTTCTCGGCGTGCTATAATTTTATCCCGATGCTGATTCGAGCAGGTTTAGCATCTTTATTCCATCTTATATTATGCTCCCTAAAAATTCCTGAAAATAATTAATAACAATGATTAAAGGGACTATATGGAACAGTCGCAGGAATTTCACCAATTCGACACTTATAAATTATTAATAGATAGATTTGAAAAAAAATATATCCTCGAACTTAGTGACTTAGGGCATATCTTACATGTCGATACCTGAAAAATGATTTGAAATATGTTATCAAAATTTTGGCAATGTGTTAAAGATAGAAGGACACATATTTTGAGCTCTTTTACACCTCCATTTTGCTATAGTTATTCTGGAATGTCAAATAAAAGGTAGGTATATTTTTTGTTGAAAAATCCATTCCTCATCAAAACCTAGGTAAGTATACCAAAGGTTGCTGCCTGTGCTTTATCGCTAGCCAGCTAAGTAATTAACAGAAATTCAAAGAATCCAAACTAATGGGGTAAAAATAGCTTCGTACCTTCCTAGGTGACTAATATGCCAAAACTAATAATTAAAAGTCCAATCTAAAATAATTATGATGGCACAATTACAACATTGAGATCGACATGCCATTAACCCCTGGGGAATGAAGAAGAAATTACCGAGAAGCTGCAGAGTTATGGTCTATTAGGTTTCCCAAATGTTCCAATTCCTATGTGGCATTAAGAGATTGATACTGAAATCTTTGTTCGATGAAGACTATAACGAGGAGATGACAGTTGGAATTTTGGGTGCAGTAGATTAAACCCACATGTTCATTCATGAATGCTAATGAATGCGATGAATCAAAAATAAGTTCTAGAAATTTTACCCGCATACAATTTTTGCCCCTATCACCTGAGTCATCATTAGGAATTATACGATCAAGATTTTCAAAATCGGGTAACGCTCTGCAATTGGCTAAGGCAAAAAAAATGAATAATAATTTTTAAAGTAAACACTTCTTTTGGCGCGTTCAGCACAATTTTTTGCCCAAGTAATGGATGAGATTGAGCCGTCACGGGTCGCACTCGGTCATGTGACGTTCATTCGAGTAAAGTCGGCGTCGACTTCAGCCAAGAGAAAGAGAGAATGAGTCAAGCGCATTCAGAATATTTTCTCCTGGGCATGTAATGAGACTGTCAAGCTCTTTTTGTTGAAAAACAGAGAAAATTTGAGATTCGACAAAGTCTTAAGAGTCACTTGGGGGCTCATCAATTTTTTTGGCGATACGATGTTTCATTTCCAACTTATTAGGTCAAAGGTGCGATTTTTCAAAATTTTGCTTTGATGCACGATAACTGTCGAAAAAAATTAAACAATTTTAATTAATTTTATGTCATACCAGTACATTATTGTGTTTTTATACCTTAGATACCATTTACATAATGGACTACTTTATGCCCGTGCGGGCATAAAGTACACTTTATGGACTCAAATAATTGAATTGAATTCGTATTTTTTTAAATATCATTATTGTGAATGCAATAACGAACTAGTATGACATAAAAGTTTGTAGGCACCACGGGTATTAATAGATGTGTATGCCCTCGGGCGACTAATAACCCTCTGGCCAGAGGCCCTCGGGTTTGTAACATTGTCGCCCTCAGGGCATAAACATCTACTTAATACCCTTGGTACATAAATAACTATTACGTACCTGTTAAAGGTCTTTCAAACCCTTTTGAAATTGACGAGAATCAGAAAATTGCGAGTAATTTTTGGGCGTGTAATGCGTTTATTTTTTCGAAAATGTCTTGAACATGTACTTTTATGGGAAAATGTAAAACATCGATTTCTAGCCTAAGAATATGAAGACTTTAATTTTTTTCTCGAAAATTAATCTTTTAGGAGGTACTTTGAAAATGGTGATGCGTTTTATACAGCGTGAGCTAGTTGAATTAAAACTTTTTGCCACGACACGTTACCAGTTAATATTTTAGTTGAGAGAATTGAAGGGAGTTGGCGCTGGTATCCGCCTCTGCTACTGCAACCTATGAGAGGACCTCATCCAGTCCGGTCTTCCTAATCAGACTCCACAAATGGAGTACCGGCTCCTCCATGTAACTTGCAGGTCCGGGTTTGGTCTCTCTCAGCCTTGCATACTTGAGCCTGCAGAGAGCCTCACACTCACACCACACGTGTTTTGGAGTTCCCTCCTCCTCCTGGTAGAACCTGCAGCGGCTATTATCTGCCAGGCCGATCTTTTTGATGTACCTGTTCATTTTACAGTGACCCGTCATCGTCAGCTGACCCACTAATATTCTTATCGTCTTGCGACTCCTCTTAAGGAGTTCTGCCGTGAATTTTGGGGAGCCGTGTTTTACGAACTGCTTAGTCTGTAGTTGCCCCGGTGTTTGCAACCACCAGTTTAGAAAATGTTTTTCTATCCAGCTTTTAACTGCTGTTTTGAAGACTCTTCCTGCTATCCCGCAGTAGGGCTCAGGTTCCAACGTAACCTTACTTGCGCCCCGTTTTGCAAATTTGTCGGCTTATTCGTTGCCTTGATGGCTTTCATGCCCCGGACTCCACGCAATGGTGAGCTTATTGTTTCGACCGACCTTTTCAAGGGCACTTATGTAGTCTTTGACTAGTCTAGATCTGACCTTGTGTGCACTAACTGCTTTTAAGGCGGCCTGACTATCGGAGTATATGACTACCATTATTTTTCTAATGTTCAGTTTCTCTATCTCCATGGCGCAGTGTTGAATTGCCGCGACCTCTGCTTTGAACACCGTGGCTCGACCGCCCATGTTTATGGAGATATTTGACCTTGGTCCATGTACTCCGGCTGCCACCCCTTTACTGGTCTTAGAGCCATCGGTATACCATGCTTGGTCTGCTTTTATGGGAGACCTCCCCTCCCATTCTTCTCTGCCTTCAATTGCTACTGAGAAAGGTCTATCAAATCCATAGGAAGGGGTTGTTTTGTCTGATGGCATTTCAAAGAGAAACTTGATCTCCTCGCCGTTCTCTAGTTTCCAGCTTGTGGACGTTTCCCTTTCAATGATGGATTTTTTGCCTTGCTTGAGCCGGTATTGCACCATTTTTACGTTCCCCTGGAGGATATGTAATGGAGGTATATTTAGCAGGAATTCCAGTGCTGCAGTTGTGGTTGTTCTCTTCTCCTCCGAGACGCACAGATATGCCAGCCTTTGTACGCCTTCTAGTTACCTGATTGCACCTGTTTGCGTGGCCTTTATGCCCCCGGCTATAAAGCCATAGGTTAGCATGGACCTTACCACCATTTTGTGAAACCAGAGATTCAATTCGGGGCTCAGCCCCCAGTTTATCCCGCAAAGTCGCTTGCATCTGCCCAGTGCAATTCTTGCTTTCTGAGTGACCTTGCTAAAATGCGGTCCCCAAGTCATACCTTGGTAAAATGTGACTTCCTTGGAAAAGAGAATTATTATCCCGCTTAGTATTGGATTTCTCAGATCCTTTTCTTTGTAATATTTTATAACTAGAAAAGCAAATAATCTGAAACAACCAAGTTTTTAGGCATTAAAGAGGGGGGATATGGGCAGAACATGCCAAAGAATCGCATCGATCCAATTAAAAGCGCCGAATTGGTGCTTTTTTACTTTCAATTTAGAAAATCTAATTCAACTTTATGCCCTAGCCAACACATAACTGTTTTCCAGATACCAATTTCAGATTCGAGAATATCCAGGTTCAATTGAAACATGCAGAGAATCATACAAAAATTTGCAAAGTTTTTAATACTTCGGCAATTTTACGAGTTTGAATAGATGAGCTTTGCTTCTGCACTATGAAGAATTTAAAGAAATATATCTTCCAATATTTTGACATGACGTCTAAGTTAATTTATACATTAAATTGCCTGAAATCTCATTAAAAACAGTTTAAAGTTGGAAAGTGGGTCAAGACCGAAAAAGGTGGATATTTTTGGTATGTTCAGAGATAATTTCTAATGAATCTTATGACAGATTTTGAGGTAAAATTTAACTTTTAGTATGTTGCTGAGTATAGTTTTTGTGATAAGCAAGTATAATATTTATTTGCCTGAAAACTCATTTAAAACAATTTAAAGATGGGAGAATTTGGACATTTCTGAATCCATAAACACAGGTTTTCTGTTAGTTTTTGGGGTTTGGGGTTGGTTTCTGCTGGCTTTATGGGAGATTTTGAGATAAAATTTACCTTTAAACATCGAAGTTGTGATTATTGCACCGCATTCTTTCAAAAGCTCCTTAAATGAATAAATCTATAATAATTGTCTAACTAATATTTTACCCGAACTTTCAAATGTCATTAGAAGTCAACAATATCGCCACACCGCCACATTTTACGGGACAAGTACAACCATAAATGTTACATTTGAAGATAGGTGGATTGGTCGTGGTGGTCCTGTCAAACTGGTCTTCAAGTTCACCGGATCTACCGCCCCTAGATTTATTCTTGTGAGAATTTACAAAGGATTATGTTATGGCATGGCTACTGCACCGATTACACCAGAATACATGAAGAAGCTGATTCGATGAGCGTGTGCAGCGTGTGCTTTAGTAGCTTCCAGTAACTCTTTTAGCCGCTAATAGAAATCTATGCGGCGAATAGAGTGTTCTTTTTGGAAACCTTTTATTCATGACGATAGGTTTAAATCGAGGACAAATTACTGTTCTCAAAACATATTTTTTCCCAAGGACTTTTTTTCCGAAAGGAACATTTTTTTATTATTATTCAGCTGAAGATGTATCAAAATTCTAAAATATAATGATAATAAGAAACGGATTTTTGGGAAGCTCCTTCCATTCGGAATTAGCTGAGCGGTTCCTGGATTAAGCCCATTTCTGGAAATATTCGTATTAGCCTTACTTATTGCAGTTGCGATATTAAGAAATTTATAAATATTTTTGTTAAGAAGACGAGTGAACCTTTCTAAGCACAAACGAGATCTAATAAGATGTGATTAGCTCCAGCACACTAATCAAAATGAATGTGTCTGAACTCGAAGCCTCCGTATCTCCCCATGAGGATATTTCCTATGGCCAAATAAGCATTGGTTTAAGCAGTTTAACCATAGTCATGGCTGAGTCATGTCTTTGTTCCCATCTAATTGAACACAATTATTTTAATGGATTCTATTAGTAAATCCTGGACAATATTTCGTACTTAGAAAACATATTCAATAATTCCTTCACGATTCCTTACCGCTTGTACTTCGGCTTTGGAGGGATTAGAAACAGCAAGATTTAAGCTGCGCGGTACCATGTAGAGGGAATATGAAATTCTCTTATACCGTCCTGTAATTAAGGCTGGCAAACACTGCATTGGTATCTAAATGTATGCTATCCAGAATCTACGTTGCAATAATGATTTTATGCCGATAAGTTTAATTCAAGAAGGTTTGCTACGACATCATCAAGACTAAAGGAAAAATGAGAATATGGACTATTTGGCCACAACTCCAGCTTTTAATTAAGCGAATCAAATGGAAAAAATCAAGAGAGATATATGATATTTAAGTATTTGAAAATCCATAGCGAGACCACGTGAGAGAACATGAAAAGTGGTGAAGAAATTGGTGATCCTGACATCAAATGGGAATGGATAGAAAAAAGCCCATAAACGTGAGCATTTCAGTGGATCAAAACCACATCCAGTAGTTTTACGGGAATAATAATTCAAGATCTTTCTTGGACAAAATTTTACATTAATAAATTATTCGCTTAGGAAAGATTTGAAAGTTTTATATTCATACATTTTGACGATACCAAATATCCATTTACCGCTACAAAAAGGCCATTGTGCATTTATAGTAAAAATTTCTATCGAAATAAAAAAAAAAGTCCGACGCCGTAAATCCGAATGTAAACCAGTCCCATTCATCAGACGAGTCCTATCGAAAGATACGCTACCGTAGCTTCCAAAAAGAGATACAACACAGAGATAACCCGACAGATGAGTGTACTCGATTCCGTTTAAAATGCCATTAAACGAAACACCGGTATTTTTCGACTGTCGTTATCTCACTTCAATGTGTCGGCAGGTCGTAAATCGAACCCACTCTTTCAGTGATAAGAGACTGAATTAAATAAAAAGTGAGACTTGTCTGTACGCTGGTTAATTGGTAAACGAGATTGGGATTAAAATTATTGGGCAGTAGCTTCGAATAAAGTAGGACAAGAAGAAAGGATCATTAGTAGCGCAGAAAAAGAAATAAACAGCATTCCTTTATTGCAGCTTCTCAATTGGTCGTTGATATATTTTTGCAAAGCCACTGAATTACGGGTAAACGATTTGAATTTTCTGTTAATTAAAAGATTACTTCATGTTCATAATTTTTTCACGATCATCATTTTTAATAATTGGAGCTTTGAAATATATTTTACTAAGGTTTGAATCTGTATTATCTAGTTATTTTCAAGACCACAATTCCTAACGTCATTTCCGTGCACCCCTTGCTAGTAGACATTTCTGCAAGACCAGTTCATTTTTTTCTTCAACCATTCGCTAGGAAATTTTGAGGGGCTTTCCAACCCAATAGGATGAGAGATATCTAATACCATTCTGGACTGTGACAGGACTAATAGGCAGTCCAGCACAACTTCAGACTATATGCAAATTTTGAGTGTTTTTGAAATATGTTGAAATTTTATGCTTGACTAGTATGGTACTCTAATTAAACGAATTTGAAGATGTAAATGAAGAAATTATTATATGCAACATATATTTTGGAAGACATCTACATATTTCTATTTGATATTAACCATCAAATACACTGGGATGGTTGAAGATGTTTTGGAAAAGACCATCGTCGACAAGGGGTTGTATTTAAGAAGCTGATTGTATTCTATCAAACGTAGATGATCTCATAGCACCGTATTCAATAGTCCAAATAATTTTAGTAGTGTTTAAGCCAGAAGCTGGAATCTAATTTAGAAAACTATGAAATAGTATTACCTACCTTTATGAGGTTTTACCAAATATCTAGCTACCGGCTACCGTACTGCCGACAGTACCATCTACTAACAATTTCTTCATCGTTGAAGATTGACAAAATAATGGGAATTATGGATTGATTAATCTAAATAAGGCCTTCATAAGGACTTCATGGCGATGAATTTACATCAAAATTTATCAAATAGCACATCAAAATTTATCAAATATCTGTTTCTTGCATTAAAATGTATATAATTTGAACTTACCTTAGCAAGAGAATATTTAGAGTGTTGAACAAAATGAGAACTATGGATGGTTAATCATGAATCTGGATGATGAATCCATCGTCCAGATTCATAATTAAGCAATGACTTTAAAGAAATTGATGTTCCTTGCATTTAAATCTATAGAAAGTGGAAGAGACTACTAAGAGAATAAAATTAGAATCCTGAATGTTTTTATTGATGAATCTGGATGGCAGCTGCTTGGTACCGTTAGATGTAGGTCAAGATTGATGTTTTTTAGAAATAAGTCATCGAAAATTAACTTACGTTTGCAAATTGTTATCTAGAGTCGCAGGGAGAATAAGATTTCTGGATGTTTATTGATTAATCTAAATGATTCGATTCATTAATAACAATGAGTCTAAATCAAGTTGTTTCTTACATTATAATAGTAGACTGACCATTGCTCAAGAACACTAAGGAACAAAATAATGGCAAATCTGGATATTTATTGTTGATTCTGGACGACTATGCTATGATGATGTATGCCGAACTGTTGCTTCTTATGTTACAATATCTAGGAAATGAACCTTTATTAGAATGTATTATTTTTCTTGTTAGTCCTACTTCTCACAATTTGCTGGTTTGAAATCGTCTGCATTATCAACATCAGTGTATCCAACCAACTTTTCCAGGTGACTTCCTCGGAAGAGTTCCTTGTAAGTACCTGAACATTCCTTCGTTGTCTAGTGATTCCTTCGCAGATTTTAATTGAATTTGCTTGCGCTACGAAGGTTATTTCAGGTATTCCATGTCATGCTGCATAAAGTAAGTTACCTATGTCGTCATTCTCCTGCCATTGCGTATTAAAATGTTTCATCAACCTAAATTGGAGAACTTTTTAAAAACGCTTTAAGGCAATCACGCTTCTTTATCCAACGAATACGTTATTGCAAACAAATAATTTACTTCTCTCAAATGCTTTATAACATATTATGCTGTTTACCCAATTTTTTTAAAAATATTACGAGCTCAATATCTACACAATCTACTTTTCTAAAATTTTGATATTTTCTAAGAAAATCATTTTGCTTGTTTAAACCAATGCAAACGTCTCTCAGTTCACGCTAACTTCTAAATTAATCCTTGATATTGAATCCCATGGATTATCCAGCTATATTTTAATTCGGTGCATTCCTGAAGATGTGCAAAAACGCATATTTATTGAATAAAATAAAGATGTTTTGAAGTTTAATTGTTCAGTTGATAATGACTGGACATGGCACGGAACTTGACAGGAAATAGAAGTAGATAGGCTCCATATTGATATGGCTGATTCATATTTTGGTTGTAAGAGAAAGTTAAATATAGCGCAAGATCTTGAGCGGATTGAGAATGTTCATGACCCTGAACTTGATCCAGAACGCTCTGACATCACCAGTATTACGTTAGCTTAATTTACTGAAATGTGTCTCAATATTTGTTAGTTTCTCAGTCATTCTTTTGCAATTTTAAATATGTTAAGAAACTTTTCAACCAAATTTTTGACCACTATTATCTGTCTCCTACAAAGTATCCGCATGCCTTACATACATGATGGAGCTCAGTTAGTAAAACTGCTACTTGCAAGCATCTTCTTTTGAAGTGCATATGAATCTGGCAAATCGTATTTTCTTCGAGGTTCATGTTGGAACATTCTCAGTTTGGCATAATTTAATCAGATTAGCAGGAACTTCATCATCACCTCTTTCAGATTTATCTTTGATCTCATTTATGATAGTTGATACCTCATCTGGAACTACGGATTTAAGAAAGATAGAGTTTGCATAAAGCTGAATATCAACGGAGACAGGAATTTTTCAAATTGTTTTTAAAGCCTCCAGGTCTGCTCCCATAAAAACATTACATAAATCTCCAGAAATTGTGCTATGGTGTGTCTGCCCATTCCTTCCATAAACACCATTTCTATTGACTTATTGTAAGAATTTTAGCATTTGAAGTGGTTCGATATTTCTCTTTTTACCTCCAGCTACGCATTTTTACATTGCTACTCTGATCTACGAAGAACACCAAATGCAAAATATTACTTGGCAAGTGATCCCTACTGAAGAAACTGTTACCAGGTCTTTTCATAGTGACAGTCCGAGCCTAGAAATTCATTTATTTTAGATCTTTGCAACTAGGAGGCCTAAATATGTAACTATTTCTATTTCTTCTTTAAGTGCCTTGTCCTCTTCGAACGTTGGCAATCATCAGCGCTATCTGTTGTGTCGACCGCTTTTCTAAAGAGACTTGTCATAGTCTCACCATACCATTGTCGCAAATTCTTCAGCCACGATATTCTTCGACAACTGGGTCCTCTTTTGCCTTCGATTTTTCCTTCTATTATCAATTTGAGAAGTCCGTATTTTTCGTTTCTGAGAATGTGTCCAAAATACTGCAACCATTGTTTTCTTAAGTGTGAGCATGACTTCGAGATCCTTTGACATTCTTGCAAGTACATCTACAGTGCGCACTCTGCCCATCCAGGATATTTTCAACATCTGTCGATACGTCCACATTTCGAAAGCTTCCAGCTTTTTGCTCATGGATTCTGCCAGAGTCCACGCCTCAATTCCATAAAAGAGAATACTGAAGACGTAGCAACGTAGTACTGGAGTGCGAACGGAGAGCGACAGACTTCGGCAACACAACACGGACTTCGTTTTTACTAATGAAGCTCTGGCTTGTTCAATTCAGGCACCAACCTTCTGCATATTATCCCAGTTCTCGTTGACCTGCCATCCAAGATATTTGTATGGCTGAACACGCTCGATCTGCTGGATACCTCCTACAGCTTGGTTCTTACTAATAACCATCGATTTGGTTTTTTTGATGTTTAAATTTAATTCAAATTCTGCACTACTAGTTGCCACCTGGTCAAGTAGAATCTGAAGACCCCCAGTGAGTCCGCGATTATGATGGTGTCGTCAGCGTACCTAAGGTTGTTTATATTTACGCCATTAATGGAAATTCCTGCAGGACAGCATTCCAAGGCGTTTTGGAATATTTTGTTTGAGTAAATGTTAAAAAGTAATGGTGAAAGGATGCAACCCTATCGGGCATCTCTTTTGATTCGAACTCCGTCTGATATTTGTTGATCTACCTTAATTTGTGCAGTTTGGTACCAGTAGAGATTTTCGATTGTTTTGAGGTCTCTATCATCCAGGACCACGTCTTTAAGGATTTTCATAAGATTTTCATGTTGCATCCTGTCAAAAGCCTTCTCGTAGTCTATGAAACGGGCGTAAATAGGAACAGAGACATCCCTGCGCCTCTGAACCAACACCTGGATACCAAACAGGGCCTCTCTCGTGCCGAACCCGTTACGAAAACTGAACTAAAATTCGCCCATAAAGGACTCGCATTTTGCATATATTCTCTTATGGATGATCTTTAGGAAAATCTTAAGAAAGTGACTCATCAAGCTGACATCTTTTTGCCGAACTCTTTTTTGGAAGCGTTACAAATGTTGATTGAAGCCAGTCGGAAGGAATGACGCCCGATCGGTAGACCATATTGAAAAGCATCACTATCACGTTCAGTGATTCTTTAAGATTTTAATGACTTCCGACTAAATTCCATCTAGACCTGCAGCTTTTCTATTTTTGGATAACGAGACTGCATGCTGGACTTCTTCCTTAGTTATATCAAGCCCTTCGCATATATATTGTTCGGGAGTGTCCCATCTTTCATCTTGAAAAAGGTTTTTGATATAGTTACACCACTGTTCTACTTTGTGGTTATGAAAAGTGTCATATTTAGCTTCCAGAACTTCGATTTCGCGACATTGCTCTTTAAGCCAATTATCTTTAGCCATTCTAATTTTGTTCCTTATTACACGATTCATCTGGTGGTATTCGGGATGACCTTTCTTCAAGCGCCTTTCTTCCATTAAATAAAGAATTTCATCAGTCATCCAAACCTTCATTTTTATCCTACTATCGTTTGAAGATAATTTCAAGCTTGCATTTGTGAAACAGTCTCTGCTTCGGAATTCTCCACAATGCTTACTTTGCTTAGTCCACAATTTAGTTCGTTTTTGACCTCAGCTAGCGTTTCTGGGTTGCTCAGTCCTGTCATATCTGGTTTAGGGCAGTTTTCTATTTCTACATTCTTCTTTATTCCTTTGTTTAGTAGCAACCATCTCGATGCCAGACTGATAATTTCTTTAGGTTTACCTATTCAATCGCTAGGAAATATTTTATGTGGGACGCTGAGGGTCCAATTGTGTTGGAGAGAGGATGGGAATATAAACTGTCTCAAAATACTTTAAACTTAAGATTGGACCAAACTTCTGTCAGCAATATTAATCACCAGTTATTTTTCCAACGACAGTAAGCTATAGCTTTATAATAATGCTCTTACGTTTACAGATCAAGAAAAGCTATCGTGCGTTCTCGTCGTATTTGTCACATGTTTCCAGATCGAAATACTTGTAGAAAACTGGATAAGTGAATATTACATAGTGTTGTCAATGTGATAGACATTTACTTGTTTTCTGCCAACCTTTTGAAAACGATGATTGAATAGTGATCGAAATTTTATAAGTAGTCAAAGAATCAAACAAAAGTTCTACTAAAATTATTATCGAGTAGCACCAGTACTGCATAATATCATGTACCGTACGGTTATGCTGTGTACGTACATATTACATAAAAATTGTCACACAGTTTCCTTTGTTATATATTCGTCTTTGCAATATGTTTCTAAAGATGTAGTTGCTCTTACTTGCAAACGGTTTTGCAACATTTCCCGCAAAAACCGATTTCTGATAAAAAAAAAGTTGCCTAAGTAACATTCACTAGCCCGGTCATTTAGGTCATTTGTGAAATAATATCGCAATCCAAACTCCAGGATCATTAAAGGCGCGTATATTCTCTTCATTCAATTTTATTTACGTATATAAATATCGAGCTTGATCCTTTATTCATATAATCAGATTTATAAGTTGTCCGAATGTAAATAGCAATTTGGAATATCGAAACTATACAGAATAAGTATTAAGTATGTAAATTTTATAATATCAAGAATTTAAACCGAAGAATCGAAAGGCGCCAAATAAATACTCAGAATCGATTTTTTTTTTGTAAATTCCTTAGTCAGATATATAATTTGGGTTCAGTAAATTCATGTGCTTTGGATATTTTTTTGAATTATCACGGGACTTAGTGAATTACGATTATTATATATATTTATATACAATATAAACAATTCAGAAATTATTTACGGTTGAGATTGCAGGGCCCGGGAGTCAAGTTTTAAAAAGTCTAAAAAAGATGACAGAAGAACTAAAAAATTTTAAGACTACTAAATAGAATGGTTCATGCTTCTCAGTAGGGTTAGTTATAGAGCATGCATTTAAATCGTCTTGATTCAATGAATGTTGCAAGGGTTTTAGGAGGACTAAAGCTTTACTTCTGAGTCCTGTAAAACCAACTGAACATTTTTTGCAGAACCGTTCTGAAATTTGTGTCATCATGGTATACAGAGGTTTGTTACAGATTGCTTTTTAAAATCCTCTTTGATTTAATTTATAAAACAGTGATAAAAACCCTGCTGCAGCCCATATATTATTATGGTGTATTAACGACGCTGCAAAACGCATCATTATTAATTAATTTAAAAATTTTTAGTATAGGTTAATGATAATACTTCTTTCATGTGCTTCATGTTTTATGTAATTTTTTATTTGTTAATGTTTATATTATTTTTATGCAACCTTGTATTATAGGCATTATTTTGCTACAGTTGCAATTCTAGTAATATATTAAAAATAGGGTATTTAAAAAATAAACTAATAAAAGAATGCAACTGTTACTGTATTTTGTAAAATTAATATTACAGTGATTGTATTTGTCGGTTTACGCTTAACTTTTGATAAGCTCTATAATGTATAGATATTTGAAGAAAATCGACCGATTGTCGAAATCCCATATAAGGTGTGCTTTGTCTTTTGTCTCATTATTTGTAAATTGAATCATATTGTCTGCAAGCTTGAGCATTTTTCGGTTTTGCAATAATGTGGTTTATTCTTAGCCGAAATTTATGCTGATGAAAAATATTCTTGAAAAGCTTTATTACAAAACAATAAAAACTACGAATCCGTTACAACCTTAGAGAACCTATTTACACAAGTATATTGTGCGTCGCAGGTCGCGTCGTAACCCGATGATTAATAATCATATTCCCCCTGAAAACCTAAAAAGGTTCTTATCAGATCTCGGCGCTCCTAGAGCCGGGGACATTACCTTTTTTTGAGGAGGGTGGTTTGATATATAACAGTCATTTCACAAAATAAAATATTTTTATGACAGCGCTTTATGGAAATACGCCGTGTCATGCGAGACGACGACAACGACGACAGTCCACCGCTTTTTCGGCCGGCATAATGTTACCGAAAAAGAATTCGACAGGTGTGGATTAATCAAATTTAACTTCAACATTTATATGTCAGAAATAAAGCTAATTAAATTAGCTTTAAACAAAAAGTGCTACTGTATGGTACCTGCATCAATCAAGGTTCAGACTGTTAATAAGGCAAGCTCCTTCAAAGGAAGGTATGGATGGAGTGTATTGTGTGTTTATTTTCTTAGCTATGCTTTGTCTCTGTAACTTTGTTTAAAAACTTCTCTTCTCTGTTGTAATTGTGTGTGGTTTTTTTCGAATGAATGTAGTATTTGTGCCATTTGTGGAAAGCCAATATCCTGTGAACTTTAGTATAAGGTTTCCTGTCTATAAATGTTTTAAATAACTTTTTTGATGCTAAGGCCTTGTTCGGAATTGCTATTTCTAATATGGCCATTTCTATTTTGTGTAAAGGCAAAAATATTTTTTATAAGTACTCAAAACTGATCTAAATAGTAGTTGACATATATACATTTTTTTATTATTAATCTACAAGCTAGTTGCTCATTAAAAAAAATAAATAAAATGTTAATATTGTGCAAGTAAAATATATCTTAAGATTTGGTCCCAGAAATAATATAAGGACGTAATAAAGACACATACGCTAAACATCACTACTATACTATGTAATTCTCTCTAGAAAAAAGTAACAACACAAGGAATTCGAATAAGTCCAGATTGGCGTGCTCATTAGCCAGGCTCAAATATCTGGAAAAATAGCTGTTTTAATTCTATATCGTCCAGTGGAAAGGAGTTACAGAGCGGAAGGTCTGAGTGAAACATCGAAATCAATCCCCGACAACAAAGAATCTTTAGATGACCAGTTATTCTAAAAAGTAATTTAACATTTCGCAATCGTCAAACTCAAGATTCACTGCACTCAAAATCATCAAGCCGATCTGATCTATAAGCAATAAATCTTAAAAATTTTCTTTGAATCCTTTCAATATTCTTAGTGACCATAAAAATGGCTCTAGATACACACAAAAAAAGGAATACTCCATTTATGTATACACATTTTCTCAACTTTTTTTACTAAATTTAAGCCAACAGATACTTCCTTTTGGAAAATATATTTCGTATGAATAAATGCATTTTCTTAAAAGCAAAATATGAATTTTTCAAATTATTTTCTTGATTTAAAAACATATCTTTGTTTAGAATTTCGAGCAATCTTAATCAAAGATGAAGACAGATTTACCTTCAAAATAAGCTACATATTTTATTCAAGATTCCTAAATATTTCAATGAACTTTATTAAGTTTTGACCAAGAGAAATAAAAAACTAATTTAAGAATATTATTTTCTCCGTTTAAAATAAATCCTCGGTCCACATTATTTAGTATAAGATGGAAATATTCTTCAAATAAAAATAATCGGGGAATTAGAACGTATGTTTCTTAAAATGAGAATATCTCATGCATATTTTGAAACTACTAGGTTTCTGTCTAAACATATATCGTAGCACAAATCAAATAAAAAAATAAATATGTTTACTAAAATTAAATATTAATATCTTTTTATTTATCTTGACTCAAGGATCCGGGAATCTGATTGTACCTCTCCCCACATGTTTTCTAGATGGCCGGCAATATAACCTAGTTTAGTTAGTTGATCGGTAAGGTTGCTAGGGGTGCTGTGAGTGCAAGTGCGTGTGCTGTCCAGGACCATCGACCGATAAAGATCGTCTGTCATGACGGATTGATTGATTTTTACGTCAGACAAATCTAATGGTCCGAATACTTACAATTTCGTCATTTTGGTATTCGGGAAAAAACGAACTACACAAAACTAGAAAACAATTATATAAATCCGACGCCATGAAGAACAAAAATGGCCGCCAAAAGCCACAAAATTGTGATGTCGTATTCATGTAGCTAAAAGAAGTCGAATAATTAATGATACAGAATACAAACTTCACACAGCCCTAGTGTGTTTTTTCATCTCATATTGCTCGAACTGTATGTATAGATCTTTGCCCAAAACGAAGAGTTCAAAGCCGTTTTTAACTTGCCAAGAAATAGAAAAATACCTACCTCGGAGTTATTTTAGCTAAGTATTAGTTATTGGTCGTAGGATACTAACTTTTATTTGTTACTGTTACTTAGGCCATTTGTTTTAGACGTTTTAGTCTTTTTGCCATCCACACATTGTGAAAATGGGCCTTAGATATTTATACTTACTGGTTTTTGTTAACATTCTCTAATATTCATTGTACATACATCCTATTTAACTCAACCTAAAGAAAACTGAATATATTTTTAAAATACAGGTTGTAGCATAAATGTGATAAGAATTTTTCTTGGTAGATCATATAACTGATTGTTTAATTTGTTTTAAATGTGAGTATATCCCTGATATTTTATAGAAATTGGCAGGCTGTAGAATCTAAACAGCTAAACTAACAAAAAACACATTCCTGTCTTAGTTTCTCTTGCTTTTTATTTTATCGTTTGAAGCATTGTAAGTTCCAATTAAGCCGGTAATGAATAAAAAAAGGATGTCTTGTGCTGTTGGTCAAACGGAGAGTTAGTCTCAAACGATGTAAAAAATGTGCAAAAAGTTTTTCTCTAAGTTAAATTTTTTGATTCATTCAGTTTCCTTTTTTAAACTATCATATCTCTAAACGTAGATTCCGTGGTAATTTAAAACATCGTCAGTGGCCTGTAATTGTTTTATTCAATTTTGTCAAAATTAACCTATGCAGGGTGTTATTTATTTGATGGTTAAAAATGCAGGATATATTTTTTTGACTCTTTTTAGGATTAAAAATTCATATAAACATGTGTGCGTAAGGCCTTTTATTTTTTACAGTTTTTTCATGCACCTCGTACATTTCTAGAGGTATATCTCAGATTTGGCAGATAGTAAGCTAAAATGGCCAAAATACATTTTTTTAGCTAAATTTACTTTGTTCCGGATCGTGATCGCTTTATCCCTGAAAATTTTTACTACGACACAGGGTCACGACCCGAAAAAAAGTAACACCGTGTAAGTTTTGCTAAAGTGTACTATGGCCGTTTACTAGATATTGGTCACAGTATACTGAGAAACTCATATCTTTAGATTTCTATAAAGCTGCATGAAAAAACGAAAGCACGCAAATATTAATAATATGTACTTTAGTAGAATTAACGGAAAAAATACATCCTGTAGACCTAGGTTGTTCTAAGATAATAGTTTTAGTTTGTATACTTACTTATGTTTCCAGTGTATAGAAATAAACTTCATTAGAGATATTTTTTTGTTTTATTTTGAGATTTTTAATATTCTTAAACCGAACAGAAAAAAGAAGAATTTAATATATTGTATTTCTCATTCATATTAACTTATATTTTTAAATTAATAAAATCATTTTGATTTAGAGAATAATGAATTCTTAAATGTAGAAAAATATTTGTTTGTATTGTGTAAAAACGTTTATTATTGCAATACGTTAGTATTTTATATCAAACAGTCCCTAAAATTCATTTTGAGAAATAAGTTACTCAAAGAGAGGATTTATATACATAGATGAAAAAAAAGGTTTATTATTTTAATCTTGAAGCTGTTCAAGCAAAGTAAATACAATTTTAATTGTAGAATATCTTTTCTTTAACCATGAATAGCATTTCTTCTTTTGATAAATACTTTATTTTCGTTTCAAATGATTCGATATCTTGAAACAACGATCATGTGATTCTTAACTATAATAATATAAAATAATTAAATCTAATATTTTGATTCTTGTTCTGTAAAATAAATTAATCGACAAGAGAATTATGCAGTATTCACTCTATTATTTAAAATACTCAATTTAAATATATATATCTTTGCGTATATACAAAGCTAAGATTTATTCTAATTGAGTATTATATTTTTAAAATGAGATATCCTTTTTTTGTGTGTAGGGTTAAGAGAAATAATTCTAAGGTTTTTATAGCACGCTCCCATGAAACTCAGCAACATCTGAAGTGCCTTGGAGCCTATCCCAAATCAATATCATAGGCTTGCATTTGTGAGATAAAAGCAATTTATAGAGCAAGGGAACTTAATAATATTCCTGAACAGCATTTAGCTGGCAGCAACTCTACACAATTTACTTGAAGAACATTCTGAACCTATTCAGGTCAGGCTGCCGCTTCCAACAGTGTTCCGAATAATCAATTTTTAGAAAGAGTTTAAGGTCATCAGCGAAGAGAAGGAAAATGCTGTAAAGAAAACTTTCATGAACATCATTATAGAACGTATTGAAAAATTGGGAGCCGAGGTGAGATCCCTGGAGAACTCCTGATCGCACTTGAATCTCATTGGAATTGTATCTCTAAGCTCTGACCAATTGAAAATTGAATGCATATCTTTAACCACTCAAGCAAACCAAGTTTGTGCACTAAAATACGATGGTTTATTTGGTTATCAAAATCGAAGGCCGCGAGCAAAAAGTTGATGTGCACAAGTAGGTTAAGTTCTGTGGATGAACCAGCTTGAAACCCCCTGATTGTTGGACGATTATACTATTGCCGGACAACAGAGTCAGATAATTAGAAACAAAACTCTCAAAGAGTTTAGGGATGGTAGGTACTGAGGATGCTTATAGGTCTATAACTGTCAGCAAGTAATTGGTCTTCAGATTTAGAAATGGGTGTTATAAAACTAGTCTTCCAGAAGGCAGGAAATTGATCTGTACTAAGGGATTCATTAAAGATGTATTACATCTGGTCTAGTCAAAATAAAACCTCAGTGCTGTATCTAACAGCAGTGAGTCAGCCAATATGTTAGTTGAGAGATCACAGGAAGTATTGTGGTAAACAATAGATAAGTAATTTGCAAGGCCGATAAGATTACTTATACCGATTTAAGCAAGCTCATTCAAAACCTCGGCAAATTTGCCTTTAGAATTGGCAAAATTCCAGGATTTCCTAATGTTACTTTTTACATTGGATTCGGTTGGGTCGATATAATTTGTATGCGATATTTTTGAAAGTCTTTTACATTGCATCATCAATCTAGAAAATGCTAGATAGTCGGATTGAAGACCAGTGGACTGAATAACAATATTTTTTAAATTGTGATCGATACAACAAATACTGCTACTTTTATTCACCAAGCTACAGGGGTTCAAACCTTAAGGTAGCCTTAGTTGGTAGTGGTTTAAAATCATCGAAATAGACTTTTAAGACACTACATATTATAAGTCAGTAACTAACTCTTCTTGTATTTTTACTGCACAATTTTTGAGCCCGATAATCGAGCAGCATATCACGTGCAAACTGATATGCATAGAAGCACGAGTTTGGACCCTTTACGCTAAGCAGATGATTAAATTGGAAAATAAATATATTTGAGCATATAATTATATATTAATAAATATATTTGAGCATATATTTACACGTTTACACGAATAAACTTGAATTCTTCAATAAAGATGAGGGTTTTCAATTGCAAGTGGACGAATTTAATAACAGTCGGTCCGATCCTGGCAAAAAATTCAAATTTCACTGAAACATTTACGAAAAAAAGTGCGATAAAAGGAATTATAGTGGCGGCCACGTCGTTAAATTACGAAAATATCTTTAAATTCTTATCTTGGCTAAGTGCGGCTTTAATACATTTGCCTTGTAATTAAAAGCTCTGGCAACTTAATAAATTGCCGAGTTAGTACGGTTTTTATTTTAATGGAGTTTATATAAGTTATAAAACAAATACGTGCCCCGAGCGAATCGATTTTGATAGATATCGAAATTTTATTATCTCTAGAATATATCGGATACAAGAAATGAGTTGCACAAAAAAGCTCAATATTATTAAATTGATAGCCTGCGTCATGTTTGCGTTTCTAGGTGATCAGTACTTAATGTTTTGTCAAATAATGTTGGTAAGTTAAATATAAAATGGCATTTAATTGATATTTTGGTATTATCTATTTTTTATTACGCATGCATCATAATCAACGATTATCGCACGCTGCAGCGTGCTTAAAATGATGTTTATGATGCGCCTACTTTTCTAAAGGTTGCTATAGAAACATTTGATTATGTCAAATGTGACAGATTAATATATTCGTCAATATATCCCTTAAGTTTAATATTTAAAACATTATTGAGATTATGATGCATTCGTAATAAAAAAATAGCGTATGATATACGTGTATAAGAGGCCTTTAAAGCCCTTGCGACTTACAAAATATCGCGCGTGCTTTAAAGGCCCTCTTATACACTTATATTATAATATACTATTATGGTTATATAATTGTTCATGTATTTCTTCATAAAACAATCGTACTTATTAAATTAAACTTCTTCGAAATCACAAAATATCGAACAGTTATTGGCTTGCTTATCATAATTATGTCTATTCGGCCAAATGCCCATTTGATTTATCTATCCATTCCCGAATTGGCCTTCAAACCTATCTTCTTTATCTCCATTTTGAGCTTTTTCACTTTGCGTTTCGTTTACACCTTTTCTATATTTTCTACAAGTTTCTTCATATTATTTCACGCTTATCTGGTTTTTGTTTCAACTTATTTTAAATTTTATTTTCTATTATCTATTATCTTTTAGGCAAACTTTGTTTCGACATTTTTTTGATTAACTTCAACGCGAAAAATAATACTAGAGTTAGAAAAATATCCATCAAAAGGTATTGACAATCCCATTCAATGACTAGGAATAGACTGTATTTAATGTATTGGCTCTAGGTAGATAATTGTAGAATGTACCTAAGGTTCTCCTATCTGAATAAAGTCCCTTTCTTTATAGTTTAATAGACAAGTACAGCAGAGTGACATTATGGTACTACTTCTCACACACAAGCGAAGACACAGAAATAAGGGCTGAGACGTATATAGTCCAAAGGGAGCAATACACATAAAACGGCTAGATATAACCTTAAAACCAAAATAATTATTCGATGACATCGAATGTGGTTTTTCTTGTGCTGCCTATACTGAAAAAATGGTATGTCTGAATAGGATTGGTCAGATGCCAAATGGAGAAAAGGATTAAAATGGATAGATCCAATAAGTGCTGGGAATATTGCCATCATGTATTAAAGAAACCACGACGATGATTGCCACTTTTAAGCCCACTTGTATAATTTAATGAAATTTTTATATTTTATGTATTTGATTGAGTTGTGTCTGAGCTGGAGGCTTCAGATTAAATGGAACGTCTTCTTTGACTAGCAAACAACACTTGAATGGCAAATCAGTCGGTGTTGGATATAAAATGGCCACCAAAAACGAATTTGTTACGTGGAAGAAATCTAAATAAACTTGGAATTCGATCCAAACTTATCTGGAGAAGACTAAGTGGCATTTAATTAACACCAGGAGCAATGAGATCATTGAGAAATCACATAAAAGAAGGAATCAGGAATTTAAAATATTCTGTCAACCTTTTTACCCTCACCATTTTCAATTTCGAGTATTTCCCATCTTCGCTGTTATTCTCCGCCCATTTGGCCTGGTTTTTTATTATTAGACTATAAAACTATAAAATTTTTATTGCACATGTTCTTCCTGACGAAGAATTTTTGTTCCCTCTATACTATATTTCATATTTTTTCTTTAAATGTTTATGTAATTAAAATGTTTAATTTTATGCGCATTTCCTGGATTTTTTCAATAATATGTAAAAAAACTGTAATATGCCTAAAAATGCGCAAATTATGCCTAAGTCTAAGTGAAGGAACTATTTGAATCTGCAAAGAAATTTTTTCTAAAATTACAATAATGTTCAATTCTACGTTCTCTCGATCAGCATTAGGGGAAGATTTATTATATGTTCTCATATTATCAGTCCACGGATATTCTTGCAATAATGTATTAATATATGTTAAATATTAAATCTTGTTAGTGTAGTCAGAAAGTGTAATTATAAAAAAACTAAATATAATGTATATCGATAATCTCTTCTTCGGTTTAAATAATTATATAAAGTAAATCTGCTATGCCAAGTGGAAAATTGCATTTACCCAATCTAACATAATGAAAGAAAAAATTACAGGAAAACTTACTATGCCGAATTATACAATATTGAAACTAACCCAAACTAATTTAGAGTTTGTAAAATATTTTGAAAACAAAGACAATAATAGGGAGATCATCAAAAATATTGAAAATTTAAAAGTATCATATTATATGGTATAACACTCTTATCTGGACTTTTAGACATGAACATCAAACAGATTATCCCAAAAAAATGGCGAGGATAAATTTTAAATTGGTCCCAGGAAGTTATCCCATCGGCATATTCGATTAAGAATAGAGATCAATTCTAACTGATCTGAAACTGAATTGATATTTTAGTTCAGCAATCCAAGGTCAAATACTTAATTGCTTTTGGGTGTCTTGTAGAGAGAGTGGAAAGTCTAATCTAGACCTTGACAAAAGCAGGAATTCTCTAGCCGGAGAATGGACAGTCGAAAGGTCCCAGGAAAAAATGGGAAGATCATTGATCTGAAAAGCATCTATTTGAGATATTATAAAATTTGCTAATATCTAGGTTATACAAAGAAAAATTGGAAATCCAATGAAAATCATCTCTTTGGGAGATCACATAAAAATGAATTCGATCTTAAATTATGGAGGAAAAACAGTGACTGAATGAACGAATGAATTTCAAAAGCGCGTTTGGGATAGCATCCCTTGTACGTAAACCACCAGGCTAGGCCCATTACTTACTCACTCACAAACGAATTCAGCTTAGCAGTTAGGCCTCCCTGGCGAAGGCATACTGGTTCCTCGGCTTAAGTCCTCTGAGTTCAGCGTGCAGCATCCAAAGTGCACCTCTCTTACCCTAGCCGGTGCTGGACAGTCTACAGGAACTTGAACGTTCTCCAAGCACCACCTGCATTCCGAATATTCTACGATCCGCAGCAGGTGCAAATGCCTGTTTAAGAGGGGGTGTCTTGTGAGGAGTCTTGTCATAAGCTTTATGTCTCCCTCTCTTCAGAACTGAAAAGACCCTCATCCTAGAAGGCGCTGGGTCTACCAAGAGTAGCCCAGTCTGCCTCATTCTTGAAGTAATCGGCCATAGATTAATAATTAACATTGCGTTCCTTAAGATGGTGGCGGCTGTTCTATAGGACACACCTCTTACATACTCAAGTCACATTGGATGCTTTGTGGAACCCTACCCTGCTAAATAATCAGCCTCCTCGTGGTATTTGCCAATCATTCGAAAGAATCCAGGTAGCATGCACGAAAAGAATGCAAGGAAGAAGGGAATCAGTCGACTGTAGATATACAAAACAAATTAAATCCCCAAATATGACTTTAGCTTATGGGTGAAACATGGTGCTTTTTACCAAAAAGTCAAGAAATGAACAATGAGCATAAGACATATGAGAAATCAAGTAAGAAGTGAAAGAAATTGTAGATATATTAGAGAAGGCAGGGAAAATCAAATCGGCGAATTTTATGTTAACTTATGGAGGAGAACTAGTGAAATTTACTAAATGATTGATCGAACAAATCCAAGTAGCATAACAAGCAGTGGGAAGATCAATGAGACCAACTCATTGAAATATCACATACAAAATGAGGGAATATGAGAATATGTCGAGAAGCTAGAAAAAGTTGATAAAATCAAATTGCTCGGTTGGACTTAACTTATTGAGAAGACATAATGTCACTTACCAAAGGATCAATAAAAGATATCCAGGTAAACAAAGAGCAATGGAAAATTTGAGAAATTCGCCGCATCGATCCTAACTTATGAAGGAGAAATTGTGCCTTCGAAAAGATCACTGATCTAGGTGAAGGGCAACTCTTTTAGATATCACAATAAGAAATGAAGTAAACTAGTGATAGACTAGAATATGTAGAGAAAATCGTATAGTTGAATATGGAAAAATCCAAATAACACGGCGATCGATAAGATCTTTGATCACATAAAAATTGAAGAGAAATGGCCCTTAATGACAAATGGCCCAGTCAAAATCAATCACTATTCTCGATTGGGGACCAAGAACGATGATGCGACACCGTTAGTTTCAATTATGGCTAGGCCTCTTTTGGTAGAGAAATTGAATCGTTTATGTAACCTACAACAACTGACACAGTTATTCAAAAAATATCATGTTCATATCGGCTAAATTACCAACATTACAAGTCTGAGAGTGCAGTAAGTAACACAAATGAGTATAGGTAGATGACAGCATATATATATATATATATATATATATATATGAAGAAGTATTTATCCGGGAATACATCCGTTCGTTTTTTTGACTCATGTTTGAGCCTTGCAGACGTTTCGCCAAGGTCTCACTTGGCATTATCAATGCGTTGTCCGGTTGTAGACTGAGGGTTGATGTGATTTTGATGCTTATTTATAGGCCTGTGTCGTAGATTGTAACGAAGCTGATTGGTTGGTATCGTTAGCTCCGCCCCTTCTGCCGTTGCCTGGGATACGGCGCTTGTTGACTGTTCCATTGTGCCGTTGGTTTGATGGTGATTTGTTTTATTTATTATAGTTTTCCAGGTGTTGGACAAGTGCAGGGCATCGTCTCTTATGTTTAATTGTCCAATTTTCTCGATTTCAATTGCTTCTCGAATTGTTCTAGTTTTATAATTGGTTACATTCGCTATTTGTCTGCAGCTGTCAAAGTCGATTTTGTGGCCTGTCTGATGTTGGTGTTGAAAGAGAGCTGATGTTGTTTGTTTATTTCTGATGGCTAATTTATGCTCTTCTAACCTGGCTGAGATTCTGCGGTTTGTTTGTCCCACATACGTTTTATGGCAAGTTCCACA
>JAEQML010057747.1:0-31574 GCA_016904865.1 Pissodes strobi
TGTTGGATAAAAATATGTAACTAGCTCTAAGCATTGGGTGCCAAATATGTAACCTTATTTGTTTATTGCTCATTATGCCAGGTTTACTCAGCTATGTCTTGGCGGGTGCCACTAAATTTATGAATGATTATTGATACTTGAATAATGGGTAATAAAATTTAGAATAAAATGTAAAAGAACGTTGAAACATTTTGAATACACAGATTAGTTATTATTTTGATAGCAATTTACCAAAATAATCATCAAGATTACAAATAACTTATTTTATTTAAAAATGTAAACGTACACCAACTCTTTCAGGACAATTAATCCTATCTCAAATCAAATGAGGTTATGGTTACGCTTTTAAACTAATAAGAAGATTCTCTTGTATGACCGATATTACAGAAATAATAAATCAAAGCAACATAAGATACTAATTGGTAAACTATGCCTTATAACCTTAATATTGCCCAAATCTTATTGTCTAGGTATGGCCAGTGAATATATGCATGTATAAATGAAATGGTTATTAACCAAACTTAACCTAAATCAATATCGTGGAAGCGACAATATCAGTTTACCAATAAACAGTCCTCAATTATACCAAATCAATAAAATAACCAGTACATATACAGCCGTTAAATATCTATAGGTATACGAACTGAGCTCAATTCGATTCTGATATGAAAGCGAGAAATTAAATTAATAAATTTTAGTTATGTGGAATAAATTACTGCCATGAGCCTTACAGCCAAATTCAGAAAGAATTAACTCAATCAGCTATTCGGATACTAGCCAAATAAATTCTCTAACTAAAGATAAAATTAAGTGTCTTTTTTAAAGGTAAGCTCGATAAGCAAGATAGCTAGATTAATAAATGAAAAGAGAATTAACGAGAATATAAACGATATATGTCAAACGACCTACAGTTGTTTAATTATACATTCATTAATTAAAATGATATATAACAATAAGCGGCACATAACGGTAAGCAATACACTGTAATTTAGGCAAACTACCTACCGTCGCCTCACTATATAATCATTAGTTAAAATGATATATCACGGTAAGAAGCACATGATAATTAAAGCAGATTATCTACAATCATTTGATTATATATTCATTAATTACCGGTAATACCGGTAAGCTATATACGGTAATTAAAGCAAACGACCTACGATCATTTGTTAAATATTCATTAATTAAAATGATATATACCGGTGAGCTATATTCGGTAATTAGGGCACTTAAATTAATTAAAATCGATTTTACTTGATTCTGGTCGAATTGTAGACACTGGAGCTCCCTGGAAGTACGTCTCCACTATGTGGTTGTGTCACCCTGACAGAAAAGGCCTCGGTATTGTTAACTAGCTGCGGGATTAGCTAGGTCCGCGTGAAATTCTACCTGACAGAAGGAATTCTATCCCATAGAAGGAATTCTGTTCCACAGAGGGACCATAGGCAACTGATAAATAACTTTATCCGTCTTAAATAGAAACATTCGTGTCGAACATACATTTGAAAAAGGGGTCACCACACTAGTCCATCACCAACGTTTATAAACGATATGGCCGATAATTTTAGAAATACTCACTCTTCCTAATTTACTTGATACTGCAACGACACAATCAGGCGGTAGTTAAACCTATGGGTCACAAATAGCAATAATAAATATCGATACGGAAAACAGTCTGCTCACCTTGAGCATTCAGGCGAGAAGGGCTATAAATTTTCTCAAAAAAGAATATATAAAACCTCTGTCAAGTGGCGCCCCAAACGGATATACTTGTCGAGCAAATAGGTACTCCGGAAGTAAGGTCGCGAGAAGCAAGGTAGCGAAGGTATCGATAACACAATCCGACCAGTAAAAGAAGAAAATCTAAATTCTGTATTTAATATCATTTACAATGTTACAAAATGCAGACACTGTCATAAACACTATCATAACGCCTATACAATTCCACTAAGGATAAGCGAAGAAGAAATTTCCAACCAACATAATATAATCTTAAATTTTTATTCGTTTGGGATTACCTACCTACATTCGAATCATGAAAAATTAGCTTGCCCTTGGACGTGATTGTAATTTTAATCGTGGTGTTATAAAAAAATAGATTGTGATGGAGGGAGAGGCGTCTACCTTTTGAAGTAACGAAATTAATATTATGTTACTTTATTACAGAAAGCTAAGATTGGAACGTGAAAAAGTTATACGTTTTATGGATGAAAAAGGTGAAAGCTTGGGAGAATACTGTAAGCAACTTTGTAGAAATAGAGCTTCTCTTTAAAACCCGCGAAACAATTGAGGGATAAACAGTATAACCTTGAAAGAAAACCAGATGAAAATTTTTAATACTTACTACTAAAAATCGTATTCACAATTTTTGCTATTTGAATTATGTTTCATTCACCATGCAATCAAGAATTCGATTAAACTCATTGTCATAATAATTTGTTTAAATTTGAAAATAAAAGCTTACCTAAAAATAATCTTTTACTGGTCACAACTGATCTTTTCCAAATTTTTGCCTTTAAATTTTTCATAAAACTAGATGTTAATACTATAGTATAGTATGGTATAGTTCTAAATGCATCATACATATTAAAGTTGAAAAATAAACAAAAGTGTCGTTTTAGCAAAGCTGAGATGTTTTTTTTTTAATTTTTTTAAACTAGTAAATTTTATTTAGGCTCGTTCGTTCAGAAATAATTCAATTCGACAACCTATTTTGGTTATATTTTCATTTTGGCTAAATTGTACAGATAGGTTGTGTAACGTTGTGAATGTTATTAAATACAGTAATGAGATTTTCCCCCTTTTAATGGTCGACTTGTGTTATTGATATTCTCGCTACCTTACTTCTCGCGATCTTACTTCCTGAGTACCAACCTGCTCGACAGGTATATCCGTTTGGAGCGCCCCAGGACAAAGGTGGTATATATACTTTTTTTGAGAAAATTTAAAGTTATTTATTATTTACCTTGGGTTCTTCTGTGGGACAGAATTCCTTCTATGTGGTAGAATTCCTTCTGTGAGGCAGAATTTCACGCTGACCTAGCTACTCTGTAATCCCGCCATCAGTTAGCCGTACCGAGGCTCTTTTTTGTCATGGTGACGCAATCACATGGTGGTTGCGTCGTACTATGCAGGAAGCGGCAATGTCTGCAAGTCGATCAGAATCAAGTAAAATCGATTTTAATTTATTTAATTGCCCTAATTAATGTATATTTCTTACCGTTATATATCCTTTTAATTAATGGTTTTGTGATATGATTGTATGATTGCCATAATTATCTTATGGTTCTTACCATGATATATCATGATATATCATTCTACTGGGATAACCTGTTACATAATCTGGATGTGGATTCTATGGTAAACTCATTCTATGACATTCTTTATGGTTGCTTTGATCTGTTTGTCCCAGTCAAAAAGGTGCCCAGTGGAGTGTTTCCTAGGTGGTTCAGTTGGGACCTAATTGATCTAATAATACAGAAGAAGATTGCCCATAAAAGTTACAAAAACAGTAATTCCGCTCACGACTACGAAGTTTTCTCAAACTTAAGGTCTCAGTGTGCAGTCCTTTCCCGGGAATGTTATAGAATCTTTGTCCGGAACACTGAAAGTAACCTTTCTACCAACCCTAAATTATTTTGGAACTTCTGTAATTCTAGGCGCAGCACGTCTGAGATACCTAATTTACTGACTCTTGACAATAAAAGCGCGGGTATGGGTCCCGGAGCTGCCGACCTGTTTGCAGAGTATTTTTCCTCGGTTTATTCTGACTGTGACATGCAGCGGAATCAGGAGTTGTCATTAAATCATATTAATGCTCACAGTTGCTCTATTTCCATAAGTGACATATATGCCGAACTTATTAGTTTGAATCCTCACAAGGGCCCAGGTCCCGATAATATTCATCTTATTTTTCTTAAAAATTGCCCCTTTATTCTCGCTAGGCCTCTACACCTTATTTTCGATAAATCATTGGAAAGTGGAGTCTTTCCGAAATTCTGGAAGGCAAGTTTTGTTGTCCCAATACATAAGAATGGAGACAAGTCCAACATAAAAAATTACCGACCCATATGTATCATCAATACCATCCCAAAAATTTTTGAAAATCTTGTAACTAAATATCTAAGTTCATTACTGTCTCCAGAAATCATCAATCAGCAGTTTGGATTCTGTGCGAGAAGAAATACTGAACTAAATCTCCTCACTTATTCGCAGTTTATATTACGGGCCTTGGAGAGTGGTGAGGAAGTCCATTCCATCTATACGGACTTCTCCAAGGGTTCCGCACAGTATACTGACAAACAAACTTAAAACTTTGGGTATAAATAGACCCCTACTCTCCTGGTTAGACAGCTACCTTGCGAACAGGACTCAAATTGTAAAAATTAACAATTTTCTGTCTAATGAAATTCTTGTGCCGTCTGGAGTCCCACAGGGGTCCCACATTGGACCGCTTCTTTTTAATGTTTTTATCAATGATATTTCACCTTGCTTCTGGTCCTCGGAGTTCCTTCTGTTTGCAGATGACCTGAAAATATATAAAGTAATCTCAGGTCTTAACGACTGCATTGCTTTGCAGGAGGATGTCCTTAGATTTGAGGCTTGGTGTCGCGATAATGGAATGCATGTTAATATTTCTAAGTGCAATCTCATGATATTTTCCCGTCGTACATTTAAAACTAATTTTCATTACTCCATTGATGGTACAACTCTACCATCAGTTAAGAGCGTAAAGGATCTGGGAATTATTCTCGATGATAGGTTATCATTTGTTCCTTACATAACATCAATCATAGGTAAGTCACTGAGAATGTTGGGATTCATTAGACGAAATACCTTTGACTTTACTACTGTGCATTCCATTAAAATTCTATATTGCAGTCTTGTTAGAAGTCTTTTGGACTATGCTGCCTCAGTGTGGGACCCTCAATACGCTTTCCACATTGACAGGATTGAGCGTGTACAGAAGAAATGTATGCATTATATTCATTTTAAATACTTTAGAGACAGTGAATATCGCTACAATGAAATGTGTCAGAGGCTAAATCTGTTATCACTTCAAGAAACAAGAAATAAACACGACCTTCTCCTTCTCTTTAAAATTCTTAACTCCCTTGTTGATTGTTCCTATCTCACTTCCAACATCACTTTATATGTACCACCTTTTAACGCGAGAAACATCCCAGCCTTTTATCAACCATATCACCGGACCAACTATGGAAAAAATTCTTTTGTTTCCAGGTCAATGCTTGCTAACCAACTTCCTCTCCTAAATTTTTTCTGTCCACTTAAGCATTTTGAAATGCAATTGTTTCGGGTGAACCTTGCTGGATTGTAGAGACTCTGATTGTAGTATGCCTTACTTTGTCTCATTCTGTGAATAGCTTGATTTGTGGATTTTTTTTTTTGATATGAATAGTTTGTAAGTTCTTTGAAATGTTATTGTTACCTCTTTACTTTCTATTTTCTGTTCATCTGTTAGTGCATGTGAGGATGTTGCCTCATTTATAGCATACACATGTTAGATTTAGGCTTGTTTATACTTTTGTCTTAATGTTAAAAAATGGCACTGCCTCAATAAATAAATAAATAAATAAATTAATGATTATATAGTTAGGCGACTGTAGGTAGTTTGCCTAAATTACCGTGTATTTCCTACCGTTATGTATCACTTTAGTTAATGAATATATAATCAAATGACTGTCGGTCACTTGCCTTAATTACCGAGTATAAGTTAAGTGATATATCACTAGTTGATAAGCCTGTCTCTGCCAGGCAATATACAATTCTTTGTTATACATTAACAAAGGATCATTTACAAAATCTATAAAATTTCTCGATAAACAATGTTGGTAGAGAAAACTTAGGCATACCTTTTAGAAGCATGCCTTGTTTTTCTTCGTATTCTGACCCTTGAAAATGCTACGTACATCTGTCCTTAACTAAATACAGGCTTAAGTAGATATACCGTAAAGTCTGTCCCTGAGATTTACATATTGTTATGGAAAATGCTAATCTAACAGGAAATCGTCGTCTTCGTAATGCAAATGGCAAATCTGGTTGTACAGGAGCCAAGTCTATTCTTGGTATAAATGCAGAGTTTACAGTTGAGGTACCTGTCAGGATCGTTGCACATATAATATTTTGTGATATTTTTGTTACTTCTAATCGGGTGCCGTTACAAAATGCCGTTTGGGTATATAAATTCCTTAGAAGCATAATAATTGAACCCACTTTGAGATTTAATCTATGTGGTGGCATTCCCGAAGGAGACAGGCTATTTAAAAACTCATATCATCGCATTCTACTGAGTCATTACTTGAAAAGGTAAATTATTCTCTTTCTAAAATATTTAAAACTTGCTTATTAATCTGTGTTACATCGTCATTTCTAATGGCTGATTTAGAGTATGTTGCAACATCAAGTGGCTGCAATCTTTGACCAAATATTTCTTAATACAATAGATTTGTTGGCTATCATTGTATGTGAGATTTCAATAATGTCTTCCTCAAGACCGCTATCATTAGTAAATTGACCATTTCTCATTTCCAATAGCCATGAACTGTACGTATATTTGTACTCAACTACAAAATTTTAAATTCCGACAACAGATGGCAATATTTCAGTGTTTGTATAATTGCTGCTCTATGTGAGCGAGGCACAACTGGTAGACACTGACGAAAATTGCCACCTAACAGCAAAACTTTGCCACTGAATGGATAATTATTTTGCATTATTGTTTTCAGTAACTTATCAATAGCACTAAGTGCATAGCTAGATGCCATCGTTGCCTCATCCCAAAGTGTTAACCTTAACTTTACGTTTCTGATCGGAAGCGCATCTTTAGTGTTCTAATCACCTTTTCATCGGGCTGCACATTCGCCATTTTATCGGGAATGGTAAAAACAATTGTTTTTATTTTTTTCTCTTTTATTAAATCAAAAATAAAAAATCCGGCGACGACAGTTTTAAGAATGGCATCTTACCTATCTTTCTATAAAAAAAAACAATTTTCTAGAGCAACACACAACTTCCGTAGAGGCGACACAGACATATAAACATTAGCATATGTAGACTTTAACTAATGAATTTATAATTAAACAACTGTATAGGTCGTTTGACGTCTATCGTTTATATTCCCGTTAATTCTCGTTTCATTTATTGATCTAGCTATCTTGCTTATCGTGCTTATTTTTAATAGAGGTTCTTAATTTTTATCTTTAGTTAGTTAGAGAATTCATTTGGATATTGTCTGAATAGTTAATTTTTACTGTATTTGGCTGTAAAGCTCATGGCAGTAATTTATTTCACATAACCGAAATTTATTAATTTAATGTGTCGCCTTGATATCGGAATCGACTTGAGCTCAATTCGTTTACTTATATATTTTATAGTCTCTTAGTCGACTTATTTAAGCTCGCTGATCATGTTTATATTTAAAATGTCTATCTGTACACAATTTACCGATTTAGTTCCATGAAATATCGCACATTCAATTTTCCTAATATGATATTAATAAATAAAAGGTTTATTATACATTACGCAAAAATATTTCATTTCTTCTGGCTTGTCCCTCACTTCTTGGTGGCTCCATTGCGGTCTCTGGAAGCTGCAGCGAAAGTATCCATCTTTGCTTCGTGTTGCTTTGCTGATGGAGGGAGAGGCTTTTTTCTTTTGAAGTAACGAAATTAATATTATGTTACTTTATTACAGAAACCAGATTGGAACCTGAAAAAGGCCGTGCGTATCGATTTGTCGGTTTTGCCCCATCTCTATTTGAGCGAGTATTCGCAGAGTAATTCTGCTGGTCGAACAGGTCATAGTGCTTCGTTTTCGTTCCTGTGGTTGGTACCCCTGTCGACCTCGAACCGTCTGCCCTCTGGTAAAAATGCTGTCGTGTCTGTCTCCGTATTCGTCATTTCATTCTACGGTAACGTTTGGCTTCGTGGTATTGCCTAGATCGAAAAATTATATTAAAATTTGTTGAATTGATACAATGACGAAGATATGTGTTTGATTTTGCACCTCTAAGTCGGTTTCTGTTCCTGCCGAATGCAGTTTTGCAATGTGACTGGGAATTTGCCTATGGAATATGAATTAAGGCAGGTGCGTTGAAAGGTAAGCGTTGTATTTCTTATAAACATTATCTTCGAACTGTTTGAGAATGGGAATAAATGCTAGAGCATAGAAAACTCTAATCTAAGGGTGTCTGATGCATGAGTATAAATTTCTTGGAAATATTTGAGTGTGAGGTTAGAGAAGGGTGTGGCCAGTGTCAATGACCCATTCGGCAATGTACTCCATTTTGTGGAATGTGAGGCTCGAATATTGAAGAGAAAAGTTTTATATAAATGTTATTTATTGGTTTGTAATTGTTTATAGGTCTTTGGTTACTGTCTTATAATTATAGTTTTTCTTGAGAGTTTTATGTTTTTATGAGTTTTATTTAAGAGCACTAGAATATCTCACTTAACTATTGTCACGCTAGAACTGCGGAGGTATTTAAAAGGGTTACGGGGGTTAACTTAATAAGGGATCTTACCCTGAAGGGGTAGGTCTAAGTTCCTTCGATTAAAACGCAGATATTCCCAAATCACTAATTTATTTACTACTGCTTAAATAATAAAATAAATTACTGGCTCGGCTGTGGAGGTATTCTAATGCGTTAGGGGTGTTAACTATATAGGTACACAATTTATAATATAATAATATTGACTTACATCTCTCTTTCCCTAAAAGTAACCCTAGGATGATCCTCGCGTCACGTCCCTAACCCTCAACCGGTTTCGGCTCGAACCGGAGCGGAGACTCTCCTACTGAATGCCTTTGGCTGCCTCGGATTTCCGACTTGATCTCGATCGACTTGGGCTACCACTTACTCTCGACCCTCTGTTTACACTTTCACTTAGAACCGCAAGCTAGACTTACGCCAACTTTTCCTCGGACTCCCGACTTGAACTTTCGTCAACTCTGGACTTAAACTTTCGCCAACTTTCGACTTGGACTTTCGCCAACTCTCGACTACCCGTAACGGCTGTCAGCATTCGAGTCAAGCTTTCGCCAACTCTCGCCTACCCGTAACGGCCGGCAACACTTGAGTTGGGCTTTCGCCAACCCTCGACCAGCCGTAACGGCTGCCGCCGCTCGAGTCTCACTTACTCTCCACTATGTTTCGTTTTCTCACTAGCCATTCATACTTAGACGTCATTCGTTTTCCCTGTTTCCCAAAAACAGCGAAACCTGTACATTCATCAAATTTCGCAACTATTGCACCGCCCACTTACTGCGCCATTATTATTTTTGCCCAATATGTCAATCCGGGTTAATTACTACCGATCTTGCACTTTCTTGCTGATTCTTCCAAATAACGGTTAATGTCCCCGATTAAACTCCTTATGTCTACTTTTCTCATGTTTACTTTTAACATGAATACTTTACATTATTTGTATAAACGATTTCTTGTTCTATTACACAAAAATAAAGGCAACTGACCTTTTATAGAAATTAATATTATTTTATTTAGGCCCAGATAATAATATATGACACTATTTAACTGACTCTACTTAGACACTTGCCTTTCTCAGAACTCTGACAAACTTATCCTTGATTTGACTTTACTACTGCGGTTATGAAACCCCTAGACACAGCAGCCGTCGTGTCGCTAACCGGTACTAGGTTTGGGTCAGCAATAAAGGCAGCTTTGTAGCTAACCTAGGAGCGGATAGAACCCGAAGGCAGCTGTTTAGCTAACCTGGGCGATGGTTTTAGGTGAGACAAAAGCCTGCCGAACTGAACGATCGGTAGCGTATTTATATTAAAAAAGGGATGACCATTGCTTGCTTAAGGTTCATAATCGCTCCCATCGATTGCTCGCTTTGTTTATAGTTTGTTTTTAATGTTTATACAACAATTTCCAAGTTCTACTTCAAACTTAGGACGGGGTGATATTTATTTAGTAGCTTATGCATTTTACTAGATCACAATATTTAACGGCTGTATATGCACATATTTACCTCTCAGGTTTTTTGGCAAATAAGATTACACATTTGGCACATCTGTACTTCAGTAGCTATAATCAGACAGTTGAACGCCTACCGCCATCGATGGAGGCTACGCCATTTTATAGGGCGTGGCACCCATCATCTCCAACTTAGAATTTAATATTTGACATATTTTGTTATCTATTACGTTTGCTACGCGTTGTCACTCAGGATTTGAGAAAACAATTTTAATTTAATTGCGATTGTGACTAGGCTTTGTACGTGTACTTTCTATACTGTAATTGATCAGATAAAGTAAATATTGCTTGTTAAAAACATCTATTTTAATACAGTCACCTATGTGACTCTATTTCATTATAACTTCTACTCAAATTAACAATTATTGCGTTTCAAATGATGTATTTATATCATTTGATTCACTACTTAAAATATATGAGGCTTTTAATTAGCGCTATAAAGTAGTCGAGACTTGTCTTCCTTGATTCCAATTTTCTCTCTTTTCGGAACACTAAAATGCATTTAAACGTTTCAAGTTTAGCGACTAAAAATACTTAGGACACACGACTTGCCTAAGTTCAGTCTAATGCCTGTGTCAGTGGGAACTCGAACACGTGTTCTATGTCCTCTCTTATTTCCAATAAATTATTTAAAGGAATGTGGCTTGCCAGGCTACATTTCTGAATAATATATCGCATAAGGGAACCGAAATATTTTACGGAATGTGCTCGGAGAATATGTACTATTTTGCATCAGTTCAAATTATTCTTTTCGCTCTTTCTTCTGTTTTTTTTTTGTTGTAGCTGTGTATGTTGTATGTGATGTATTTAGCTATAGATAAGGCAAGTACTGCATACGAGAAAACAAAATAGGATAATAATTTTTCAGCGTTTCAGACTTGATTTTTGTTGATTTGGCGCTCTTTATTTATATATATTGATTTCACGTTAACTTAAGGCAATTATAAATAAATTTGTTTTATAGTCAAAATTTACTATTTTAATTACGTTTAGAGTATACTAACTTAGATCTAAGGGGTGTTTTTTTAATGTACTGTAACCACGATATTACCAATAAATAACGTCCTAGTGGACTCAGGAAGTGTAAGTGGAACATGATCATGTTTTAGGTAATTTGATGACTGGTTCTTTAATTTTTATTTTCATTTGATTTATCGTTTCGTTATATATTACCGGTCATTATTAGCAATCATATTTTTTTTTGCAAATTTTCCTCTTGGTAATATCAGCGGTAAATTGACATATTTATTACATTTACAGTTTTTAATATTTACGTAGTTAAGCTATTGCTTCAATAAAACTTATTTCGAGTAGTGTTTACAACAAGTAATCCAATCAATCACATCTCTTCTTTAGCTTTAGCCGCTACTATCAAGTATAATTTTAAGTAACATCGAGTACCGTGGGTACCACGGTATAATTATTTTAAAAACATTTTAATTGACTTGAAGTTAATTTTTCTAAAACTTGTGACAAGCAAACCGGTCTTTCCTTCTTAGAAATAAATCACCTAAGTATCTGTTTCATATATTATCTTTTAATAATAGTGTTCCAAGAGAGAAGTAGTTAGAAGTGAATTAATTGGGCTCAATAATTACAATGTTTTAATTATTTTCTTTGTTTGGAATTAATTTTGCTTCTAGTTTTGCCCCAGATAAACCCACACCAGATGCAAAAGATCGGCAAATTCCTCGCCAGCCAACTTTAACCTTGACGTGGCGGATATACGCGGCCTCCACCAAATAATCTGGGTATGATTATAGAATTGTTCTTCAAAATTAAAATAGTTGGTCCGCACCAATTAAATGAAAACGTGTTTTGTTGGTGGACTGGTTCAGGAAAAATAAAAATTTGCAATAGCCATTCACTTTCTTTTTTCCCAACAGGCGGTCACGGAAATCTTGTGTTATTAGGGCTGCTCTGACTTTTTTACAGAAAATCCCTTAATACGCTTTATTGTATGCCGATGTAAGGTTATTTTAACATTGAAAATGTTTCTGTTATCCTAATATAGGGCCTCAAATAGTGAAAAAGTACATGCTACATTTGCCACATGACGTCATACGCGTGAGAGATCGTGTTAGTTTGTTTACTTAAACTTAAATTTGATCATAAGGTATCGGAATCCGTTCAAATGACTAAAATAAATTGGAACTAACTGAAACTAACCGAAAGTTGATTGAACGACTAACCAAAACTAGCCAAAAGTAACCAAAAGCACCAAAACGGGCTAAAACGTATCGGAACAGGTTACAAACATTAAAATAAGTTAAAACTAACCAAAACGAGCCAAATTTTAAGGCCTAACCAAAACTAACCAAAAACATTAAATTTGATTAAAACATATCGAAACCGATTCAAACGACTAATATAAATTGGAACTAGCTAAAAGTAACCGAAAGTTGATTGAATAACTAACCAAAACTAACCAAAAGCAAACAAAAGCACCAAAGCGAGCTAAAACGTATCGGAACAGATTCAAAATAATAAAGTAAGTTAAAACTAACCCAAATTAACTGAATATTGGCGACTAACCTAAACTAACCAAAATCATTAAAATTGGTTATAACGTATCGGAACTGGTTCAAATGACTCAAATAATTTAAAACTAACTGAAATCAACCGGAAATTTATTGAACGACTCACTGAAAGTATCCAAAAAGGGCTAAAACGTATCGGCACATATTAGATTAAGTTGAATATAACCGAAGTCAGGCGACTAACTTAAATTCACTAAAAACATTTAAACTGGGTATAACGTATCGCAACTGATTCAAATGACGAAAATAAATTGGAACTAACTGAAAGTAACCGAAAGTTGATTGAATAACTAACTAAACCTAACCAAAAAAACTAAAATTGGTAATAACGTATAGAGCCGGTTCAAATGACTAAAATAAATTAAAACTAACTGAAATTAACCGAAAGTTGGTTACGACTAACCAAAACTAACCAAAAGTAAACAAAGACACCAAAAAAGACTAATTTTCAGTTAGTTTTAATTTATTTTAGTCATTTGAACGAGTTCTGATACGTTATACCCAATTTTAGTGTTATTGGTTAGTCACCAAAATTCGGTTAATTTGTATTAGTTTTAACTTATTTGTATAGGTTTAATCTATTTCTATACGTTTTAGCCCGTTTTGGTGCTTTTAGTTACTTTTGGTTAGTTTCGGTTAGTCATTCAATCAACATTCGGATACTTTCAGCCAGTTACAATTTATTTTAGTCAATTGAACAGGTTCCGATACGTTAAAACTAATTTAAACGTTTTTGGTTAATTTTAGTTAGTCGCCAAAATTCGGTTAATTTGGGTTAGTTACTTATTTTAATACCTTTCATCAGTTTCGATAGGTTTAGCCCTTATTGGTGTTTATGGCTACTTTTGATTAGTTTTGGTTAGTCATTCAAACAGCTTTAGGTTAGTATTAGTTAGTTTTAATTTATTTCAGTCATTTGAACCGGATCCGATACGTTATAACCAATTTTAATATTTTGGTTCATTTTAGTTAGTTGCCAAAATTCGGTTAATTTGGCTTAGTTTTTTATTTTAATACCTTTAATCAGTTCCGATACGTTTTGGCCCTTTTTGGTGTTTATGGTTACTTTTGATTAGTTTTGGTTGGTCATTCAATTAGTTTTCAGTTAGTTTTAATTTATTTCAGTCATTTGAACCGGATCCGATACGTCATAACCAATTTTAATGTTTTGGTTAATTTTAGCTAGTCGCCAAAATTCGGTTAATTAAAGTTAGTTTCAACTTACCTAAATATTTTTAGTATGTTCCGATATGTTTTAGCTCTTTCTGGTGCTTTTGGTTAGTTGTTCAATCAACTGTCAGTTAATTTCAGTTGGTATTAATGTATTTTAATCCTTTTAACCAATTCCGATACGTTATAAACAATTTTAGTGTTTTTAGTTATTTTTCGTTAGTCACCAAAATCGGTTAATTTGGGTTAGTTTTAATATTTTTAATCTATTACGTTTTAGCCCGATTTGATGCTTTTACTTACTTTTGGTTAGCCGTTCAATCAAAGTTAGGTAAAATTCAGTTAGTTCCAATTTATTTTAGTCGTTTGAACCGGTACCGAGAAGTTATAAGCATTTTTGATGTTTTTGGTTAGTCACCAAAATTCGGTTAATTTGGGTTAGTTTGAACTTACCTCAATATTTTTAATCTATTTCGATGCGTTTTAGCCCGTTTTGGTGCTTTTGGTTAGTTAGTTCTTCAATCAACTTTCGGTAAAGTTCAGTTAATTTTATTATATTTTAGTCATTTGAACCGGTACCCGTACATTATAAGCAATTTTAGTGTGTTTGGTTAGTTTTGGTTAGTCGCCAAGATTCGATTAATTTAAGTTAGTTTTAACTTAACATTTGTAATGTGGTCTGATAAGTTTCAGCCCGATTTGGTGCTTTTAGTTACCTTTGATTAGTTTTGGTTAGTCATTCAATCAACTTTCGGTTACTTTCAGTTAGTTCCAAATTATTTAGTCACTTGAACCGGTCCCGATACGTTATAATCAAATTTAATGTTTGTGGTTTGTTTTCGTTAGTCGCCAAAATTCGGTTCGTTTTGTTTAATTTTAACTTACTTTAATTTTTGTAACCTGTTCCGATAGGTTTTAGCTCGTTTTGGCGCTTATGGTTTATGGTTAGTTTTGGTTAGTGGTCCAATAAACTTTCGGCAAGTTTCAGTTAGTTCCAATTTTTTAGTTATTTGAACCGGTTCCGACACGTTATAATCAAATTTAATGTTTTCGGTTAGTTTTGGTTAGTCGTCAAAATTCGGTTCGTTTTGATTAGCTTTATCTTACTTCAATTTTTGTAACCTGTTTCGAGACGTTTTAGCCCGTTTTAGTGCTTTTGGTTAGTTTTGGTTAGTCGATAATAAACTTCCGGTTAGTTTCAGTTAGTTCCAATTTATTTTAGTCATTTGAACCGATTCCGATATGTTATAATCAAATTTAGGTTTAAATAAACAAACTAACACGATCTCTCACGCGTATGACGTCATGAATGTGGCAAATGTAGCATGCACTTGTTCACGATTTGAGACCCTATACTAGGAAAACAGAAACATTTTCAATGTTAAAATGCATTTTTAGATTGTCAGACATGCAGAATAGATTGGTTAAAACAAATGTTTCTGATATCATAGTAATAAAAAAATTCCCATATGTGGCCAATATTCTGGCGGACACTGTATAGCATTAGTTGGATTTAAAAGATTTAACTATAACATTGTACCTGCCAATTTTCAGATTTAATTGAATTTCGTGCTCATTCGATTTTAGAATATGCAATAATTTTGGAAATAAGTGTGCGGGAGTGTGCTTTAAACAACATATAAGTATACATACCTTTCAGGATCGCGGGGTAATTTATTTAAATAACGATTTTTCGCCACCGCTTCTAGTGGAACAATTCAAATAAAGGCTTTTATAACCAGGCATTTTTAACAAAATTTAAATAAATATTAATTATTTTTCGTAACACTCTCGGACTAAACCAAAAGACTCGCCTGGCTCGCGTTTAGAACCACACTAGAGTTTGCTCTAACTATTTCTTGCGATGGCTGGCCATCCCAAGTAGGCGGAGCTTCAAACGAATTCTTGTTTCATGCGTTAGGTGGGAGGTTTCGCATCTGCTGTGGGTTTATCTGGGGTTTTGTTATTTATATTTTTTTGTTGCGAAGTCTATGCGAAACGAGTTCCAAATTGCAATTTGACGATTTTCCGACTTGTGTCGTCTACAAGTTGGTGGCGCCTTCGAAAAATTTGCTTGCTTAGAAGACGACTTGTTCGGGCCTCCACATCTTTATATTTTCCAAACCTAACTCTATTCACTCCCAGTTCCTTCTAGTCTGAAGTGAAAATAAATAAATAAAATTAGAAGCTACCAAACTTGATCTCTCTAACACTCTATTGCATGCTATATGTATATAGGCAGAAACCTAATACTTAACTTAACAGTAGTAATAAATTATTCGTGTGCTCCAATATTTTTAGAATTATTTTGGTTGAGATCATCATTTTTTTCGTAAACAATTATTATCCTATCATGTTTTTATCCGATCCCTTTAGCGTGTTCTAATGCTTGCATTAGTGGGAACCTTTACACGTGTTCCCCGTTCTCTCCTATTTTCAATAAATTATTTAGAGGAATTTAGCTTGCCAGACCAAATAGCTGAATAATATATGGGACGTAGCAATGCCTTTATGGCATATTCGTGAAATGATATGCGAAGTGCAACGTCATATTTGTACGGTAGTATTTTCAAAATGAAACTCGACTGGCCAGTCTTGAAATAGTTTCTATTATGTGAGTAGTGAGGAGAGGCCAAAGGCTTGTTAAAAACATTTACCACTCAAACTTAGCTAATAATTAATCTCCCGCAAATATTGCTGAAATATCTCATGTTAATAATACAAAGTCTGTAGTTCCTGTATAAAGTAGAGCTCCAGTAAATTTCCAACTTCGCCACAATTAACACGTAAATTAAGCTTGATTACTCGCATAGTGGAGATCCGTTTTAATATACGAGCGCGCCGCACAGAATTAAGTCGGATTTAATAATTTCGACGTGTATGTACAACGGTACAAGTTCGATCTAACTTTACCTCGATACTTTGCACTCTAATCGCCTAATAACAGGTTGCTCGACTTGGACTATTTGCTGCGGGATTATGTTATAACTTCGAACTCCTTGATAATTCGCGTAGTCCAAAGTTTCGCCTTTAATAATTGATAAGCTTTATAGATAAGTTCGAGTACGATATATGAAAAGTTATTATTATGTAGCATGTACTTTGTCTAATAAAAAACCTTAGGACCATTGCATTGTAGAAAGAAGATTGGTAGTTGATATCATAAGGGGAGTTTTTTAGTATTTAATGACTTATAAAACTCATTGAAAATTGACTTTTAGTGGTTAGAACCCAAAACTGCTCTAATTTACTTCCAACTTTTGATAGGTTTTTATGTTTCCCCTATTTTCAATTTCACCACAATTCTTGGATAGTTGAAGTAAAATGCCTTTTCTATAACATCTTTTCGAATATGAGTTCGTAACAACAACATGTAGCTTATTGGACAGCATGTTTATTGCGCAGCTACTCAAGATAAAAGCATTAGTTAATATTGATCGTAGACGATGATTTCTCCGTTAATAAAATATATTATTAAGTAATCACGTTTCACAAATTAATAGTTCATGACAAATCGTTTAATTTTAGCCTGATGAATTGGTTACTGCGTTACTTGCTGTGTATGTGTCTCTGTGTGTGCGTGTTCCATTTCCCTGTTTTGAAATCCATTATAAAAAATCGCATTTCACAATATTAAAGTTTATGACACACCGTTTCTTATTATTATTTTTTAAGTTCCCGCTTTAATATTCTCGTAACTTATCACTTAAAAATCATGCGTCATAACTTCTTATGAGTTTGTCTGACCTTCTGGGGGAGTCTAGAGCTGTTAATTAATCCACGTGAGATCTTATGATTCGTTTCATGTTTACATTTGCTGCGTATGTGTGCCTATTAGTGTGCGAACTATAAATGATTACTTTATCTGTTTTGAAATATACAATGTGCTTCAAATGGGAAACTTGTTTAATATTGGCTTTTCCGAAAATTTTATTCTTGATAAAAGATGGAGCGTTATGAAAAACTGCTATAGAATAATATTGAAATTAACAATGCCAATTACAAAGGATGCCCCTTTAAAGCAAGAACAAATGGCGACAGGCTAGTTTTTACGCTATCTTTTTAATTGCGAATGATTCCAACTTCGATTTGGTGTTAAAAATAGCCACTACGTATTATAAGACTGACAGGTTTTCCCATGGGGTCGTCAAACATTTTTCCTGAATATGTGTGAGGATCATATTCTTAACTAACCATTTATTGTCCGATAGTTTCTTTGATTCGTCCTAGGCGGTCTTAGAGAAAGTTGAGTTACGGATACAGGTAACGAAGGGCATGATGAGGCATAAATATGCCAGCCACTTGCGCACTTAGGCCACTTGAGCGGGCTTATTGTGCCCCCAGAAAGGTTTTACAAATCCAGCAGGCCTACGGTGTTTATGTAGCTTAGTATGCGGCTTGGATCGCATCCCTTTATGTCGGCCATCGTTGGCCATTGTATCTTCAGGTGAGTATGCCTTTGTCTGGCGAAAGCCGGACAGTCTCACAGAATGTGTTCTGCCGACGTCCTCTAAGCTTTCTCTGCATCAACTACACCTATCTTGCGCAGATGGCCCTTTAGTCTGTTAGTGTTGCTTTGGAGTGACAAAGCCCTTGTGCCGTTTTCCACCAGATGCTCTGTTCTCGAATTTCTGTTTCTTAATTTTTGTTCGCGAACAATTGTTGCGCGTAAAACCCTTTTAAATGTGTTAGCAAGATATAATGAATAAGATGATACCTACCCTTAAGGATGCGGTCAGCACAACATGTGTGCTCCGACTTGCTTGTCGGCGTGGGAGTGGGTGAATTACTTACCCTTGACCAGGGCGCCACCAGTTTGAAATATCCAAATCCGCAGACCCAAACTAGAAGGTCCTCGATCTTAAGAATCCATAAGGGCGATCCAAATCGATGACTCTCAGCTACACAAGGGCGACTACTAAGTACACTTGTTTGGTTGAGGTATTTCAGAGCAAATAAAAGGCGGTAACGTTCGTGCAGGTTTAAATTTATTGGCGTTCGTTATGTTTGACGTTAACGTGTTGTCATATTTTTTTCAATAATCAAAATAATATAAATATATAACAAAAGGTAAAAGATCTTAATTTGAAAGCAATTAATAACCTATATGCTCATAAATATATCGACAGTAATTTAAATTAAAATTGCGTTATAATAGAAGTGAATTAGATAAAGAATGATCGAACAATTATTAGACACGCTTTAGCTATAACGGAAATAACAATATAACACCAAAGGATTACGAAAGATCAAACCAAGTTCAACAAATTAATCAATAATCACAATATACCTAAGGCATCTATCGTCTCATCATACTAGTAGTTAAAAGTTATCCGTCTAATAGTAGCTACTAAACTTTGTGCGCGTTTACCATTGTAGACGACTCGCAGTTGTACATGAATAAACCTTACTGATCCAGATTATGAAATACCGTTATGTAAAATTGTTATAACTGGACAGTCAATAAATCAAAACGACAATATTGATCATTTAACACAATATAAATCAAATTGTAAGATTAAAGAAATGTAATATATAAAAAAAAACTATGAGCATTAATATAGATCCACACTAGTAGATTCAGCAGTTAATTAGATTCGCATAGGTAGGCTGTGCTTACACCGAAACGGTACCGAGTATAGTTATATCAGTACTACGCAGAAAACTAAACACGCGATATGATACAACGCTGGAAAAACTCTAAAACACGCAATCTAATATACGCTGAAAAATATAATTAACACCCTGAAAATACACGCGTGAAAATATCAGTAACACGCCACTAACATTATGCCGAAAAGATCACAAATATAACCTAAACTTATCTTTACTGGTCTTCGCCGATATCACCTACAGCCTTCTGCACATTGACTACTACTATGCACCTTGGGACCATAAACACTCAGTGGTATTTGAGGTAATGCCATACCTCTATGGCTACAGTCGGTACCAATGAAACACAACCAACTGTATTGACTGGTAGCTACTTGGTTAGCTACTTAAACTCTCTCCAAGCAAAGCTGGCTCCAAACAACAATATCTTAAAATACAAATAACTCCACGCCAAAATTGCTCCAGCCAAAAAAATAATAGCTCCCAGGAAAACTGGCTCCCGGTAAAGAAAAAAAACCCTGAAAGAGAACAAGCGCTAAGTATGCATTCTCTTACTGCAATTTCAAGCAGCTCCTCTTTCAGAATACTCTTCACTCGAAGAGTATTTAAAAATAATAATGAGAGTCGTCTTGCCAAAATGCGAAGGTCATAATAAAACCAATATCATATCACCGTACAGGTGAAAGACATAAAATACTAATAAAACTGACCAATAATATAACCACTGTTTGCTCTTTTAAGAGTTCAGACCCGCAGGCAAGAACAAAGCTTGTTCATTTATGTCATTAATATTAAATCTAAATTTACTAAAGCATACGTACGACGTTACAAGTTTTTATAAGCAAAATTTAAAGTAGAAAAGAAATTTATCAAAGATTATATACAACTTTATACAATACGGGTGCTCATAAAGACAAAGAATCAGCTATGAGTGTTCGACTGCAATATGATACGAGAACGGTATCATGAACTATTATTCAATACGCTTGTTTTTCCCAGCATATTACTTATTGCAAAAATAATGAGTATAAATAAGTCATGCTATGCCTGTTCCAGGCCTAAGATATCTTTTGTTTGACGATATTGCATGTTATACGTACAAGAATTAATACATTTTCAAAAGTAACACTCTATATACAGCAGTATTGTGCAGTATTTCAATCCCCTCTGAGACCCGTTAGAAAACTATAATATACCCTGATAAAATAAATCCCCCTTTACAGAAAATAAATGAGTATGTGCAAAATGTAAGACATGTATATTTATTTACCTAACTGCGTAGGATTTTTCGATGGTAATGACGAATTGGGGAGCAAACGCTCTCTCCTACAGGCATTCCTCGAGGAAGGAAACGGCGTACTTTGTTCCAGAATCCACTGCACGTGGCAAGTTACCAACCAAAAATCTTAACTCTCTGGCAAAAATCCATCCAATCCAGTCAAATAATTCGCTACAGCAACCTAGTAACTACGCCACTTTTTATCGCCCGAAATAAGTATAATCCTCCTCAGGGTGAATTAAAAATTCTTAAACTTTTGATCAGACATACGCACTATCTCCTTAGAAGGTTTGCCAAAGAAAAATAACGAAATCTGGTCAAAAACGACTACCTATGTCGTGAAATTCAATATAAAAAGCTAGCTAAAACTCGGCCTGCTTTACACCGTCCTGTATCCAACGTAAAAATACACCAGCCGATTGTCGCCAAATTTTTTAACATCTGCAATATGCAATGAAACGCCCCTAAGGCTGTGTGATATTATGTACTGCTGGCAGAACAAAGAAATCCAACGATAAATCCATCATTGACAATGACCACACAAACAGAAACCAATTCATTCCGAACGGCGGCCATTTAAAACTCCTAACACCAAATCTGTTCGACGCATAAATCGGTGATCAATCGGAATCGAACCTAAACGTACCTTAAGCTAGACCCGTTTTTACCTTGCTGAAACACTGGCGAAACGATTAGAGCGACGTTGCCAAGTTAGGGAATATACGCATTTGCTAAAACATCCTGACTGCGTATAATTAAAGCGAAAATGAAAAACAGTCGTTTCACAACAAAACAAGGGTAGCATATCAATTAATTAGGTATTTTCCTGTTGACCTAAACCGTAACTACGTCAAAAATAGCACGACGAATATAACATCTGGCAACGCTCCAAGAATATCCCTTCCATTTATTTCATTCGTCCATAGGCAACCAACAATTCTTATTTTTACTCTAACACGATTTATTATTATTGTTTGAAGGATATATCAAAAATAAACAATTATTGAATTTTAACTATTCCCTATAAAATATTGAAACAAACCCAGGCATAATAACCGAGAAATCCCAAAACAAATGTTTCTGACATTCATGAGACCGTTTTTAATGTATATTATCATCGAAAAGGAAATTATTCGCAAGGTAAGTGATTTAATTGAACGTTTTTGAAATGTTTTGCTATAATACAGCCTAAAACTTGAATGTTTACTTGAGTATTTTCTCGCTAGCGGAGCAGAATACGATACGATTTACTGATTGATTATGTACTAAGCTAGAGATATCAACCAGAGAAAACAAGTTACGTATATATACTACCGTGCTTTCAATCTATTCCTCTAACAGCTCGATAAAAGGCAGGATCCAAACGAGTAAATAGTCTCGTAGTCTAGTAATAGATCTAGGGTTAAAGGTGTAATAACTGACTTTATTTGACCTCTATCTGTTACATGTTCTCATGCTAAATTGATATGTAACACAGTGTCCATGGTGAGTGGTAGTACTGGTTCTGGACCAGTGTCTGCTCTTTCATTACCAAGGTCTCCGTCTCCTTTTTTCCAGGCGATGGTTACTCTGTTTCCTGCAGATATTTGGTTTAGTGATTTTATGCACTCCTTAACCATCAAGCTTCTTGTCCTCATTTTGTGGAGTGTTTGTACAACTGTCTTGCTCCGTGACGAACAGTATATCTTTGTTTGTGATTTGCTTCTCCGTCACTTTTCCAGCACCCATCGTTAAGGTACACAGTTCAGCTTGGAATATGGTGCTGAGATTACTTAGTGGTATCTGCATTTGTATGTGGAGCTCGTGTATATAAACACCTGCGCCAGCTCTTGAGGTTCTTTTTGATCCGTTCTTATAGATGTGAATGTCATAAGTTTGTGGCAGAGCATTTATTGAGTCTAGTTCGATTGTGAACCGTTTGTCGAAAATATAATTTCTGACCACAAGGTCTGTGCTCACTCTCATAGCTTGTTGTATGTGGTATGCCTCGTTTAGAGCTGTTGCGTGTCGAGGTCCCCAGCTTTTTCCCCTCCACGTATCCGTGGAGTTCAGGCGTACTGCGGTTACCTGTGCTTCATTTCTCACGAAAATATCTAACGGAGGCAGGTTTAAAAGTACCTCCATTGCCTTGGTGGGAGTGGTTTTCATTGCTACAGTGATCCAGCTGTGCATGCTAAATTTTGGAGGCGGGACATTTTGGTTGAGTTATTAAAATATTTTTAAAAGTTGCTGGTGATTATGAATGTGAGTGTCTGCAGAGATTTGGAGAGTACTGTTGATTGGTGTACGTCAAACGGTTTTAATTTTAATGTGAGTAAATGTGCGAAAATGTCATTTACACTCAAAAAGAAGCCTACCGTGTTTAGATATGAAATAAATAATGTATCGAAAATAGTACAATGCAGAGAGATCTTGGCGTGTTGTTGGTTGAAAGGATGCGATTCACCGAACACATTGTGGGAAAAATAAATGATGCACACAGGACAATGGGATTCATCGTCAGAACGGCCAAAGGTTTTGATGTAAAGGTTTTGCTCGCTCAGGTTGTTTGAAAGCTTAGTGCTGCCCAAACTGGAGTATGCATATATTGTATGGTCACCTCAATATGAAGTCTGGAGTAAGTCATTCGAAAGGGTTCAAAGAAAATTCCTAAAGATTATGTTTCTTAAAAGATATGGGTATTATCCTCCACAGGGATATGACCACGGCACGTTACTGAACCAGTTCGATAGGCTTTCCCTAGAGAACAGAAGAAAAAAAATAATTTCGATTTATATGTTTAAAATTCTAAAAACCAAGTGGAGTGTCCGGACTTCCTTGCCAAATTGCATTTGCCATTAATGTGGGTGGCACTAGGCAAAACAGGGTGTTTTATTTAGACTAACCCAGAACGAATACTTAAAAAGCGTCCCCATTGTATAGTATGTGTAATATTTTTAATATTATGTTTGCCAGTGACCTAGACTTGGACCTGTTAAATTTAAAGGCTTTTACCAAAATCATATATAAAAAACTGAGTTTTAAGGACAGGGCAACTATCCAACCATAGTTTTTATTCCTATGTTTTTGTTTGTGCTTATTCTTAGTACTAGTTATAAGATTGTATCGGTAAATGGCACACTGCTGTAGATACTAAAGAATAAATAAATGAAATAAATTACCAATCCTCCTACGCCGCTTTAAACTAATTCTAGTGATGCGACATGAAAAAATTTTCTTTAAATATTCTTGAATTTTATTATACTCAGCTTTACTCAAAGCAACAGAATTGGATCTTCTTTTGGCTGGATTTCCTTGAAGCCGTTGACGTTCATTTCTTTTTGGTTGATATTACCACAGATCTATATAGCTACGCAACAGATACCTCTTCCAATGCTTTTTGCGCGGGGCCAAAAATGTTCACCGGCTTTCGCGAGCGGGTGAACCAGTCGTCTAGAAACGGGTCGGTGTTGCCAAGTTATCACGTCGAACAACATTTCTGCTGACTTTTTGACCCGCTCAAATCATCGAGTTTTATTATTAATATTTATGTATCAAATTAACACAAACATATTTTTTTAGAAAAATACGATTTTTAAATTTTTTTATTAAGTATGATAGTTTATTAATGAAACGGCAATTTAAATGAACAAATTTATAATATTGATAGTAGAGTTTAAAACAAAATTAAATGGTACTTTGACATGTCGATAAACATTTCAAAAATTCCTTTGATCTTCAAAACAAAAACCTGCGTGATAATATTATTACTTAATACAAATAAGAGATATTACAGTATAAGTTAACAAAATTTGTAATGACCTTTTACACCGATGCTTAAGGTGAGTTTTAGCCCATGTTCAAGCACACCATTCACTGAATCTGATAATGAACTTTAATTTGACATAATATATCATACGATTGCCAAGAAAATGAGTAATACCATAATGTGATATGAAAGGTAAACTACAGTTCACGACTTGGCAACACGGAAGGGCAAAACACGTCTAAATAGGAAAATATTTAAGTTTATTGCATTATTGGCGAGCGACACTTTTAATACCGGAGTAGGCATCTGTTGCGTAGCTATATGATTTTTTGCTGTGGTTTCATTTTGAATTGGTCAATCTACATGACACACTTTTCTTGTATTCTTTAAAATTATTTTTCTTCATGTTAAAGGCGTAATCTTCCAATATCTGACAAAATTCGCATTGCCTCCAAACGAAAATTTTGAAGGCTGACGATTCGACTAAACGACACTACTACAGTATGTGCATCTTTTTAAATAAAAATATACATTTTGGTGTGCAATTTTCTTATCAAGTCTCCTTAAGTTATTAACTGGAAATTTCTCAAATTTAGACTTTTTTGAAAATTATCCCTCGTCGATTCGTGACTCCAGATAATTTTTGAATAGTTGCGTACTGATAAGTTTCCGATAGTAATTCAACCGAAAAAGAGATTCCAAGTGAAAACTTGTATTTCATGATCGACTTGCATGCTTCATTTTAAAATGTATCCCTTAAAAGTCAGGCGCCCCAATTTTATAGTTCAAGACGCACCCTTTCATTTGGAGCCTGTTCAATCAACCACTTGCAGTATGTGTGTATGCCTGTTCAATTTCCCTGTTTTTTAATTTCCTCATTACAAATGTCCGTTTCACAATTTTATAGTTCATGACACACAATTTTATTTTGAGCTTGATTAATTAGTTAGTACATTCATCACTTGCTGTGCATGTGTTTGAAGAATTTGATGAATGGTTAATTTAGTTCCGTTGAAATATATTATCTACATACTCTCCTGGAGTATACGTTCAATTTTCAAAGTCATGTTTGGCAATTTTTTAGTTTAGGACACATCGTTCCTTTATGAGCTTGACGAATTAATCGATTTGTCATTTCTTATGGTTCAAAAAAGCAAGAAAACCACGCCCTCAAACTATCACCCAATTGCCTTGCATCCCATAATCTCCAAAGTCGTGAAACGTGTAGTCAATCAACAACTACTCAAGTACCTCGAGAACAACAGAATAATCGAAGACCATAATGTAGAAAGGTGCTAAGTGCCAAAATCCAAGTTTTCTGCTTTTAATTTTTAAAAGATGCTATGATAGACGAATAAATTTCAAAGGTGCTAAGTGTCTAAATTTTACATTTCAGTAATCTGTGACGCCATCTTTGAGCCTTAGTGGGAATGATTTGATATAACGGGTCCTGACATTATTATGGCAGGATCGATCATTCTTTCATCCTCGCAAATCGGACTACTGGGTTTCTCGGTCAACAGCAACATGTCCTGGCATGACCACGTTGCTAACATCGCAAAATCAGCCTCCCAGATGTTTGGTGCGCTATTTCGCAACAAAAAACCTGTATACACCGCAGCAGTTGGTCTTCTCCACAGAGTGCAAATAAAACCGTGCTTAGAATATTGCTCACACATCTAGCACTAAAGCAGACCCTAAAGCTGCTGGATTCCACTTAGAATAGAGCTGTGTGTCTCGTCGGCGACCCAGAGTTGACCCGGAATCTGGATAGTCTGGAACACCGCAGACATGTGGCCGAGTTGTCTCTGTTTTACAGACACTTTCATGGCAGATGTGCCCAGGATTTAGTCCGCCTCATCCCGCCTGTTAGACAGTCACGACAGATGGCAAGAGCGCACCAATTCATCGCATAACTGGAAACACCTGGAACATCACTCTACAAGAACTCCTTTGTCTGACACACTGCATCACTGTGGAACTCAGTCCCAGGACATCTGTTCCTCCCGAATTACAACCCACAACTATTCAAGAACCGTGTCAATCAACATCTTCGCACGCCATCGGATCTCCCTTTAGTGTATCTGCCACTGCCATAAAAAAGCATGTCTCCTCTGTTTTTCTTAAAATTCAATATAAATGTATCGCTAAAATATTAATTTTTAGAATTTATATCTTAAATATTGTCAAATATAATAATTCATAAAGCTATTAACTAATTATCACCCTGTCCCAAGTTTGAACTTGAACTTGGGAATTATTTAATAAACATTAAAATCAAAACTATAAACAACGCGAGCAGTCAACGGGAGCGATTATGAACCTTAAGCATGCAATGATCAGCAATTTCTCTAATATAAATACACTGGCAAACCTTCAGTTCGTCAGACTTTTGGTCTCACCTAAACCAGCTCCAGGGTTAGTCACATGACTGCTTTTGGTTCAATCCGCTCTTTGGTTAGTCACATATTGCTAAAGTTATAATCCTTTTCCTACCCCAAACCTAGTACTTGGTTAGCCACATCGACTACTAAGACTTCGAGTGAAGTTTCTAAGTAGTCTGTCAAGTAGTTCAAAGTGTAGTGTCCAAGTGCTCTTAGATACCTTAGTGCTCTTAAATAAAACCCAGCCCTTAAGAAAAACTATAAAATATAACAAATTAACAAAAAACTTTATAAACAATATCTCTCGCTCTCAAATCATGCGCGATCTAGAACTCGGGTACAGTCGCCATCTCTATTAAATTTTTGACAAGAGATATCGTGAACATTTTATCGTTAAGTCGTTTCGCAATAGACGTCATTGATCTTAGAACCACGTGGTAGAGACGTGCCGTAATTTACGTTAGAAAAACAATTAAATTCAAATCACGCGCCTGTAATCTTTCGCGCAGTGTTGTTGGGCAAATAAAACTAATGAAGCTCAAAAATTTTTATTTACAATATAAGGCAATTTTAAACTACGCGCGTTCAAGCTACGTCCATTGGTGCATATACGTCGCCATCTTGAGGCGGATGCTAAAAGCTGCAAGGTCATTCAATCCAAGCGCACCGCTAGTTGGGAAAGGTCAAGGAATAGAACCGCATGGTGTGACCAAGGCCAGGTCCGTATCTGCAAAGAAAAAGATAATAAATTAAATACAACTGAGTGTTAAATTAAAATGGAGCAATACAATAGATTTGTATAGGAGAAACTAAAGGAAACCATGGAGCAAGAAGGAGAAACTACTGAAGACGACAAAGATAAGGAAAATAAAATTATATAGGGAACAAGTATGCAAGTAAAATAAGAAACTAAAGAAGAAACAAGCAAAAACAAAAATGGGAGGTGGGATCAAAGTCTCAATGTAAATAAAAGTTGTACATAGTGAAACATAAATAAGCATAATATATACCCAAGAGTTATTAAGACAAATATATAGATAAAAACACTTAGGAGGTTAAGGAACTATATATAAATAGACAATACACATGGCATAGTACATAGAAATTATAAAGGAAAAAGAAGCTAGAATAAGTCGTGTTAAGTGAATATTAATGAGAAGATTAGTAAACTATGTATGCAAAATAAATAGGTGAAAATATGGTGAAGATATTCATAATAAAGCACAAGTAAATGGTCCAGTTGCAGGATTATCGTACTCGAGAAATGCAGGAAAACCGAGTTGCCATTAAAACTGTGTATTGAGAGAATATACAGGAGGAATAAATGTGTATACGAGGAAGTATTATAAAGTAAAGTGTTCTCCGGCCTAAAAAAGACTGCCACGATGGATTATCTAAATTTAGGCATCGGAAAGTTGAGCATATATGGACTGAAATATAGCTGGCTGACGTAAGGAGGTTAAGCAAAAAATTTTGGTACCGCAGAAGCTCAGATAAAATGTTTACATAAGCAAGAAATGTTTACGTAAAGCATGAAGAATATAGAAGAAGAATACATAAGTCGAAGAAATATAGAAGAAGATGTTTATGAGATAAGAAGAAGCGTACATAGTGAGGGAATATATAAGCAAAAGTTGTGTATGTAAAGCATACATAAGGTGAAATAATGGAGAAATGTTTATATAATGTGTTAAAAGAGAGCATACGTGGATATATAAATAATAATATAATGTCCTATATTTTGTACATAAAGCTAGTCACATAATGAAGCATAGATAGATAAGCATAGAAACATAGATAGTTTAACTTATCACTGCCTCGTGATAAATAATGAAATAATGTAATAACTAGTCTCGTAATCATAAGCATGGATATGCAGAGAATAGTGTTCACATAAAGTATGGAAAAATAGTTGCATACATAAGGTGAAAAAATTAGAGAAATAATAAGGGAAAATTGTTGAGAAGCATACAGAAGTTGAAACAATTGAGGAAATATATAAAGATATGTATATAATATGAGTTTAAAAATAAAGCATACATAATAAATAAGAAAGTAGTAAATACGGAAGAGATAGAATAAAGTACAGATTAAGTAAAGAATAAGGAAACCTAAGATATGGGAATCTAATATAAAGAAATTAGCAATAAAATAATAAATATAGGTGGATAGAGAAACAATGTAAATATATCAGGAAGATGAATTAAATAATAAGCGGTAAATAACACATATCAATTTACCAGATCCTTGCAAGTTTGGCTTAATCATCTCAGAAGGTACAGATGTGCACAGACGCCAGCAGGCTCTCGAGTATTCAGAAACCAGTGCAAATAACTATCCAGTAATGGGTTACAACAGAAGTATCCAAGGACTGCAAGAATCCAGACCTAAAAAGCGAAGAAATGCTTAAGAAAAATATAACAAAAAAAAGCTGAGAAAAGAGCATTACAATCTCAAAAGATATCTAAATATTGTGAGATCTATGGAGTCAGATATAAATTATAACACAACAATGAAAACAGCTGCAGCAGGAGATGCAATATCTGGCAGAAACTGAAAATAATTATCAAAAGACGAGACAACAAACATGAATAAAACTAAAGCTAAGCAATAAAATCTAGCGACTTACCTACAGTTGTAGAAAGAAGACGTGAGGATCCAGTAGTTATGTCGAAAACCATTCCATGGACGGACTGGGGAAAACTGGAACATGTGGTGCCACAGCAGCCAGCAATGACAGTTTGGCCAGACCATAAGCCATTAAGTTCCAGGGACTCTTATTATTCCTATTCCATGCTTCCGTAACCTAAAAAAAGCTATAATTAATCTTCACATAACCACTTCCATGTTAAACTAGCAGTAATACACGTCAGCTACAGCTTGGAATGGAATAAATAACATTGATAAAACCTCTCTTTTTAATATTCAAGCCCCACATTCCATAAAATGGAGTATATTGCCGAATGGCTCAGTGACAGTTGCCACACCCTTTCCAAGAAATTCAAACTCATGCATCAAACACCCTTAGATTAGAGTTTTTTATGTTCTAGCATCCATTCTCATTCTACAAGAGTCCGAAAATAATGGTTATAGGAAATACAACACTTACCTTTTCGCTTCAAAGCACCTGCCAAAATTCAAACTTCATAGGCAAATCCCTGGTCACATTGCAAAAACTGCATTCGGCAGGAACATAAAACCGACCAAAAGGTGCAAAATCAAACACAAATTCTCGTCATTATATCAATGTAACACATTTCAATTTATTTAATCTAGGCGATACACAATGCAAAAAAACGCCACCGTCACCATTCACCGTAAAAAGAAATGACAATCACAGCATTTTTCCGGAGGTCAAAAAGTTCGATGACTTGACAATTGACAGGGGTACCAGTCAAAGGAAAAAAAAACGAAGAAAGCACCAGAACTACTCGGCGAATACTCGTTCAAGTAGAGATGGGGCAGACATATCGATACTCAACAAGGGACACGAAGCAAAGATGGATACTTTCTCAGTAGTTTTCAAAAGGCGCCATCTAGCCACCAAGAAGTGAGGGACAAGCCAGAAGAAAGAAAATATTGTAGCGTAAAGTATAAGATACCTTTTATTAATGTTATAATGTTACATATTAGAATAATTGACTGTACGATATTTCATGGAACTAAAATCGGTAAATTGTGTAAGATAAACAGTTTTAAATATAAACAGGGTCAGCGAGCTTAAATAAGTCGATTAAGAGACTATAAAGAGTCAGCAGATTTTTACATAAGTCAACAAGTATAACTGTGTCAAATAAACGGCTATAATTGTATAATAAGAGACATAAATATTAGTCTCATAAACAGGATCGTAATATATTATTAGATGTACAAAATAATTTAATATAATTTAATAATTTTTTATAATTACCGGCAATAGTGGTACTCTAGTTAAATAATAGAGAACAGGACGGTATTTATGCAAGTTAATAAAAGTCTATATTTAATAGGAAACTATAACTAAATAATATCAAGACAGCTAGTATGATTCTAGAAGGAAATAAGTCATGCAAACTATTTTGTAGAATTGTAAATATTACTGAGACAATTTATAAAATGGTGATATTACGGTTATGATAAATGTGGTAATCCAAAGAACAACTTTCATGGGGTGGACGCATCCTATGCAGGCTGATTTACACAATTCAAGCAAGATATCATTGAAATACAAGTATCAGTAGTTTATAAGGAGTGGATAAATTGTGTCTAAACGCGGATTGACAAATAGGCGTCTATTAGCCAGTCCACGGTAAAGAATAGACATTTCAAATATGCAAAATACTTAGGGTGGAATTCTACATACCACTTGTTCGCTAAACAATCTAGAATTAGAATTATATAATTTCTAAGAAAATTTATAATGGTATATTTCCTTTTTGTTACATGTACCAAGCACCAGTGGAGGTCCATACTAGTCTCTCCAGCAGGCTCTTACTTATGATACCCTCAAACAGTTTAATGGTATGTCAATGCTAAGACATATAGACTGCAGTGGGGGCTAGAGGGAGTTACTAGGGATCAAACTGGATCCAGAAAGTAACAAGACCACTGATGACATTTCTGTTTTCATTTTCTAATTTGTATTACACGACAGGATTTTTTCGACTTGAGGTCTTTCTTTTTTAAACGATAGAGGTCGTGCAAACGTTGGGGACAACGTTTTAGAGGGCGAGGGAACGTGTCAAATATAATAATTCATAAAGCTATTAACTAATTATCACCTTGTACCAAGTTTGAACTTGAACTTGGGAATTATTTAACAAACATTAAAAGCAAACTATAA
>MU192066.1:0-11750 GCA_016904865.1 Pissodes strobi
CAAATGAAACTTGGAAAAAATTTGAATTTTACCAAATTTGCCTCACGTAACCCATCGCTATTAAAATAAATGGAGAATACTACGTATAGTGCAAAACTCGAAAATCTGACAAATGGCTATTGGTAAATTCCGCATTCTCAAAAAAATCCAAATAATGTATTTTGTAAATGGAGTTCTAGCGATTTTGAAGATATTTAAGCATTCCGATACTTTTTACTAAAAATTCGTTGTTGTTGTATCTCAGCAAACAGTAGAGATAAAAATTTTGAAATTTGAGGCCTTACCAAACTTAATACGCTCAATGTATTGCAATAAAAACAAATGAGGCATTTCATTTAATATAAAAAAATTACTCTGCTTAGCGCAAAACTGAGTAATCTGGCCACATTGCCGATATCATGGTTCATTTCCGCATGCCCGGAAACCCCCAGATACCGTATGTTGTAAATGCAGTTTTAGCGATTTTAAAGATGTTTAGGCGTTCCGTTACTCTTTACTAATAGGACCTAAGACATGTAATAGTTAGTAATAGTTATTTAATAAATATAGTTTGTTAATATAAAGTGATATCAAGAATATTTTTCGGAATTAAATATTATGCTTTCACGAAATAACCTTAGGCACAAAAATTGTTTAAATATGGCAAATTTGAGATGACAAGACAAAACACATGTGTTTTTCCTATGAATCAAAGTTGTTACAATGTGTAGTGGTGTAATAGATACCTTACGAAACTATTTTTCATTTAAAAAAATTCACAGTCCTTTACAAAGATGCAATCGGGGGGAACATTGAAAATGATGAATTAAAATGCAAAAATGTGATATGTGTTGTAATTCAAATAATTTTTAAACGTAGAGTTTAAAAAAGTAAAAATACCAACACGGGTGTTTATAATATATGTAATTATGGAAAAGCACTTTTTACATTAATATCAAATATTATCATAACTAATAATTAATTGAAATAAAAATATCAATTAAAAAAAGGTGCTGATATGAAGCCCTACAAGTGGGGGATACTTGTAGATAGAAAAATCTATTAATACGCAATTAACCATAACGTTCCTGTAATATTTTTAACCTGTTCCGATTCGTCTTAGCCCGTTTTAGTGCCTATAATAAACGATTACGTGTATAACTAAATTAATAGTTTACTAGAGTAATTTAATTTGTTGCAGCACGTGGATTTGGAATGCGGGTAGTAGGAGGAAAAACTAGCCTAGATGGTCATCTATTTGCCTATATTGTATGGACTGTGCCAGGAGGACCAGCGGAAAAAGGCGGACTGCAACAAGGAGACAAAGTGAGTGTGGAGGAAAATCTAATTTACTTTCCAAAAATAATAAGTTGTGTATGTTTTCGATAAGGCATATGAATTAAAGCGCCAGACAAAATTATCTTCAATGGAGTTGACTATAATTTATTGGCATGTTATGACGCCGATAATTTAAAGTAAGTGTGTCGCTGGGGTCATATTGTGGAATTGTAGTATAGATGATAAAGATCCGCAAATTTTGAAATCTTGTGACAAATATTTCGGACATTTTTTTGAACAGATTTTCGTTTCTCTTCATAAATCATAAAATTTATAAGTTCACAATTTTTAGGCAAATTCTTAAACTCAACTATATGGATTATTAAGCTATTGCATTTTGGATTGCCATAAATATCAATATCAACTCCGATATTCCAAAACTGAGAACCGATGGTAGGGTATCCTACAAATCACCGTCGAATTAGTGACCATTGTAAATAATAAAATAAAGATTCCTTGATCCTAATACGTGAAAACAAAAGTTTGCGAAAAGCGAGGGGAGCGTAATTCATGAAGAGGTATAACCTCTATAATAAATACTAACTATCCTTATGCATTTATTTAATAAACTTACTTGGTCCTCAATTCATCGTGTTCGCCTCTCAAATAGTGGTCAGTTATTTTAGAACCTAAATAGTTTAAAATTCGAATGCCAAAGTTTGGAATTATAATAACCTGCCGAGGTCCGCGCAAACGGTCTATATAATATATATTTGCGGACCTCTCATAACTTAATATAGGGATTGGCAATTTGCAAACTCCGAGACTGTTCCTAATTTAAGTTTTCACTCAAAGCAATAAAGCACAATATCGATGAACTGTTACTACTGGGAATTGCCAAGCGAACCAAACCAGATGCATATAAATTTCGGAGATTACAAAAAAAATTGTCTCAAAGGTTGTTTAAAATAACCTAATAATAATGAAGTATTTTTTTATGGTACTGGCACACACAATAAAGGGAGATACTATGGCGCTCAACGAGCGGTGTGTGTGCGCAGATATTGATTGACACGGTTCTTGAATAGTTGTAGGTTGTAATTAGGGGCAAACAGATGTCCTGGGAGTGAGTTCCACAGTGATGCAGTGCGCCAGACAAAGGAGATCTTGTAGAGTGATGTTCTAGGTGTTTCCAGTTGTAACGACGGACTGGCGTATCTGCCGTAAAAGTATCTGTAAAACATGGACATCTCGGCCACATGTCTGCTGTGTTCCAGACTATCCAGATTCCTGGTCAACTCCGGGTCGCCGATAAGACGAACAGCTCTCTTCTGAATGGAAGCCAGCAGCTTTAGGGTGTGCTTTGGTGCGGTACCCCAGATGTGTTTTAACGCTGTGGCGTTATTTTGCCACTAAAGATTTCGAACGGTTAGCTCTTAATGCGGAGGCCGGGGTTCTTGGCATATGACCTTTGTGAAAAATTAAATGCTACGTTTACCCCTCTCCCAAGAAAAATAGACTACCTGTGGGCTATTTACAATATCATTTATCATTCTGCTTCTTCCTTGCTGACTCAATTCTGATATCTTCGTGTATCACCCGTCCTTATAGGAGTCTAATTTGGGAAGTTAAAATCGGTAGATATGTCAAAATCAGTAGATATGTCAAAATCGGTAGGGACCAATTGAGCAGCACAACAGTTACTCTTCTTAAAGTAAAGATCAACATTCACCTCAAAATTGTACTAAAAACTATCTATCTATCTAAAAAAACTAATCCACTACGGATATACACACTAGGTGTTCAGCACCGCCATGCTGACGTTATTTACCAAAATGGTAAATCCGAGCACTTTTGACCTTTCAAAATCTGCAAGTTACTGTTACTCTAACTAGCTTTTTCCTTGCCTAGAAAACATTATCAGGCGTATTGCCTTTGCGGAAAAACGGAGAGCTGCAGAGCAGTCCATTTGAGGAGAAATTAATTCAGATCCAACACAGAAAAACCACATTGCTTCAACCCAACAGTATATTATGGAACCACAGATTTCATCAAACTGATAGTTACACTAAGGCTATATCCAACACAGATTTTTAAAGCCAATTTGATGACAACAATACGTCCCAGATATTGCTAGTTAACCTAGCAAAATCCTGTATGATAAAGCAGATTTATCATAACTTCTGAAGCTTAATACTTCAGGAATCTTAACTATTATCTACACTCAATAAAAGTTGCCAACGCAAAAGCAAAAAAAAATAAAATAGCCTGATCAGCACATATCTAGTACTATATCAAACAAAAATCGACGAAAATCCACTAAGGAATCATATTGTTTCCAAAAAATTTTCTGAATCCTAATAGTAAAACTAAATCCAAACTTAGCTATATGAAACTACAAAAGTATGATGTATCAAGGATGAAGTAAGGGCCCCTAATTACACCGACCGGTCGTCTAATGAAATACTCAAAAAAATAAAAAACTGCAATAGATTCATACTATATGATTATCCATTAAAAAAAATAAAATGGTAAGATCAATCAAATGTGTGCACCCATTTGAAATTTGAACCATTAAGAAAAAAGATAACTATTCGGAAAGGCGTTTCGATCTATTCATCACTGGACAGGGACAGAGAATCAGATTCTTCAGGATCTGGGTGATTAAGTGGTTTTAGATCTTTGATATGCCATTTTCCCGATTTAGTACCATCTAGATTTTCCATGTCGTAAACAACATTAGAACACTTTTTACGTACCACACAATGAATATATTTCGGAACTAGTTTTGCTGTAAACTTATCAGCAGCATTGGATAGAACATGATCCATGATCGCCTACCTTAAAAGACACATCCCTTTTCCTAAGGTTGTAAGCTCTAGAATTGCGCTCATAAGCTGAATGAAGCCGTTTTCTGACATCAACGAATATATCTTTCAGATTCTCAAGATTTTCTGGGGTAATTTCATGATCAGACTTAAAGTCGAAATTTAGATCTTTATAGCAGTTTCCAGAAAGTGGAACATGACGGCCAAAAACTAAGAACGCTGGAGTAAAACCAGTAACCTCATGCTTAGATGTATTGATTGCCTGTTGGATTTTGGCTATACACTTGTCCCAATTATCATGAGTATCAATATAACTTCGAACAGCTGTTCCTATTGTTTGATTGTTTCTTTCAACGAAATTGCATTGAGCAGAGTATAACGGATTAAACCTAATATTGACACCATAATTTTGACAGAGAGTTTTAAAGGTTTTGGAAGTAGATTTGTAACAGGCTACGATTACCTAAGCATTTACATTTTTTTTTTGGACGAAATGGCGAAGGATCAACATAAAAATTTACGTGGAAGTCGACTAAAAATTGATCTATTTCTGGAGGAAAAATAATCAAACATCACATTATTTATTAAAATAGACTACAAAAATTATATAAACACGACAATAGAACTAATATTGGAAAAGCATGGAACCCAATCCATTAAACTAGGTATTCTAAAGCAAATATTTCATATTTATGTCTTTATATATCAAATGCACAGGCCTTCTTTTGAACGAATTAACTTTACACACACGATATATTGTTGCAGCTGGAACCACAAAGCTTCGTTGAATATTGGTATTTTCCCCTGGGTTTTGTCCTATTATGCTGTCTTTCTAAAGGGAGAAAAAACCCTTCTTCTAATCATTTGGCTTGTTTTCATTATTTCAGTTCGATAATACACCTTGATGGCCATCCACTGTTTTCGACCTTGCTATTTATGGTTTTTAATTGCTGATTCGAGGTATTTTGGAATCTATTCGCCTTTCTTGGAGGGTTGTGTCTAGAAGAAAACAATAGTGATTGATTGTTTACAGATTTGCCGAGTAATTGGAGTTTGGACTATAATGCATGTCGAGTTATATTTTAAGGTTATTTAGGGATATCTAGCACTGTAATTATAACTTACTTCTTGTACACTTGATGGTCATTCTGTGGTAATTTTCTCGTTGATTTATACATGATAATATATTGTTTTGCTTAGGTGATTACGGAATATTTTCATTTTGGGAATGAAACGTTGACGTTTGTTAGAAGTATGTCATAGTCACTCCGGTTTTAAACCATAGACTACACGACCGGTGGAAATCGCATCGGATCCCTCCGTCGATATCGACTCGAGAACCACTCTAATTCGCGTTGCATTTATTGTAGGATTTCGCTATCATACGCTTGAATTTGCTGATTATATTGGATGGTATCAATGTTTAGCCCTCTAGGCTTGTATATTGACGCAATATTACACGGACTCTCCATTATTAAAGTTCGATAATATTTCAGCTCGGAGTAGATTCTACCGACGCGGCGAAGGAAATTGTTCTATGTTTCATATAGTCTGTGGGGAATCATTTTGGCGGTATAAGTGACAGCTTTCTGGACAAGCGCGTGGCCTTCACGGTCGACACGGTTGCCAAGTTAATGCCTTATTTGGCATAATGCTATTAGTGGCGCGTGTTGATTGTAATTTTAGACTGCCGCATAACGCGTTGGTTATATATTCCCACCGAGCATTTAAAAGTAGATTCTAACTGATTCAAATCATTTCGATAATGAGTCGTTTTAGCGCTTGATTTGGTGAATCCGGTAGTATGACATCATAACTTTCTAGTACTTTGTCACAAATAGAGACGCTGTTGGCAACATAGTATGTTGGGCCGGCGCGATGTTAATTCTGCTAGCCTCGTCATTTTCGGAGCAAGCCAATTTAGTCTTTATGTGATCTTGAAGGAACCAGTAGGTTTCAGTGCCGAGCTCACGAAATTGGGAATTTTCGTTGAGATACTGATATTTAGTGTGAAATATACAGTGCCCTAGTTAGGGGATTATTCAACGAAGCCCTTGGATTGTGGTCGTCGATGGTTTCTCGTCTGATGGATGATTGTAGACGAAGGAAGATTTGTAGATTCGACCACCTGCACCCACGTTTGGGGATTTGATTTTCGAGAGCTGCCACACACTTGAACCCCGTTTAACATCTAAAGGTATGTTGTTTGAGTAATTTTGATACAGATATTGTTTTGATCTGTTATTTGTTGAGGTTCCGTACCTGTTTCCTTCATATTTTGGCTTGATCACCGTGCTAATTTGCCCTGGTTGTTTCAGGGTTTTGTTTCCGGATTTTTGGATTTTTATTTTTGGATCATTGGTTATGGGCCTTCCATTGTCCTCTTACGTTCCGGTTTCCTACCTGGGTTTCGAGACTGCATACTGAGACTCCTCCGACAACACGTGGTTTCGGAGTAACCATCAATTGACTGCGTGACTCGCTGTCTGAATCAAGCCTCAACGCTTACGGAGTGTGTCTTCTCGACCTTGACGCTCCAGTGATTCAACGAACACCTGGATCGTGGATGAACTCACTGTTGGCTTGATAACGTATCAGATAAGTCTAATTAAGGATATTATCTAGGGTATTTTGGGACTTTTATTTTATTTCATTTTATTATTGTGTTTTATTTGATTGGTGATTTAGGGCGACTTAAATTAAATTTTCGGATGAATTTGCTTAATGAAAGTATTGATGGTATGACTTGATTTAAAATATAGTTACCTTCAAGTTATTTGGGAGTAACGAATTATTCTCAATAGTTAGCATAGGTATACTGGATTATCCAGCTAATCCGGATAGTTTGGCGTGTTATTAATTCATTTCAGCGTAGTCTTGATCACGTGTTTTACTTATTTTCAGCGTCGTATAATTTAAATAGTTTTGAAACTGTTCGCATATAAGCATAGCGTATCGATGCGTAATCATATTGTTTACCTCGGGAAAGGATACTATTTAATAGGTGAATATTTTACTTACATGAATATAGTACATTTGAAATAGCACGTTAACTTCTCGCTTTTTGATTAGAGTTATTTAGAGAGTAGAAGAAGTTATCATATGTTGTTATCAGATGTGATCACGTCTTCGTATTTATAGGGCGCCGTAAATATAACATAAAGTACTAACTAATTTTAAACCGTTACTTTTAATATTTCGTCTTTAGCATACATATATATATATATATATATATATATATATCTATATATTAATTGTCATAGCTACATATACAAGAAAATCTTCTTGTAGCAATTATTTTTCTTATCTAATTCAAAAGTAGAGTCACCAATACTGAATATACACTTGTTATTTTTATTTAATTGGGGTGATATTTCTTTTTGTTTCCCCTCCCAAGTTTTTCAATAGGTTACAGCGAGGAGGAGAGCAATTCGTAGTTATTGGTCGAATCTCACTGAAGATCCAATATCAGGGCATGGCGATAAGTTAACCGCGTGGCGCTCAGGCATTATAACTCACCACGACCCTTCTCCACTATCTAAAAGCTGGGGGCCGCCATTGTTCCTGTACTAAAGGCTGTACCACCGATTGTGAACTTGGAGATTATTGTAAAGTTGGAGATTATTGTGAACTTGTATATTTATGTAAATTAGGTTTGTATTTGTTTGGGAACTGAGCGTTACAAACTGGGATCCATTATCACAGATAAGAAGAGCTGGGGCAGCATGATCTTCAAAAACTTTATCTTCTAAAATCTGTTCAACATATTGACTCTTAGAACTACGCAAAGGAAAGAGAAGAGTATATTTCGAAAACCAACAAGAGATTAATAGAAGCCACTTATTACCCTTCTTGGAGCGTGGAAAAGGTCCTATTAAATCAATGGCTATGACTTGAAAAGAAAGATCAACTGATTTTTCTTTACCCATTAAGCCCATAGGAGCACTATTAGCTGCCTTTTGCGCACCACAAACTAAACAACTTCTTATAAATCTTAACACATCTTGACGCATTTTTGGCCAGTAATACCTTTCTTGCAAGCGACTAAGTGTCTTAAAAACCCCAAAATGTGCACAGTTAGGTGGACTATGGCATGAATCTATTATTTCCCTTCTTTGAGGTTTTGGCACTAGATATTTCCATTCAGATAAGTTCACTTTCATAGGCAATGAATTGGGAATGAACTTAAGAACAAAGTCATTTTCAACTTTCCATTGAGGATATGTATCTGCAGAATCTAAAATGTTTTGCTTTAAATTATTATACCATATATCTATCGATCAACATCAAGTTCACATATGACCATTTGATCATCATGCACTATAGATTCATCCACTTCACTACCAGGTGGAACCCGTGATAAAGCGTCTGGAACAATGTTCTGCGCACCCTTGCGGTGTATTAAGTCAAAAGTATGTTGCCTCAAACGAATCGACCATCTAGACAATTTCCCACTAGGATTCTTAAGAGAATTTAGCCGCAATAAACTATAACTATCAGTGATTACTGTAAAGAGAACACCTTCTGTAAAAGTTCTAAATTTTTCAATATTAAACAATACACCAAGACACTCCTTTTCAATAACTGATTAATTTATTTCCGTCCTAGATAGAGATCTACTAACGTAAGCAATTACTTTCATCTCGACGTTAATAATTTGCGTAAGAACGCCCCCTAGGCCTGTATTCGATGCATCACTCCCCAGGCAGCAGAGGTACGTGATAATGACGTGACAAACTAGTCATTCGATCACTAGAAATGACGTGATTATGACGTGAAAATGACCTCCTAATGTCTCAGACCGATGACGTCATTTACATGACGTTTTTTTTACGTCTTTTGGGAAGCGTATTTGACGACTCTTTAGACGTGATTGTCAAGTCACCAAAGGACGATATTTTTACGGAGCCTCAACTGAAAATCACAGTTACATAAAAACAACTTCTTTCATTTTGTCAAAATTATTTTTTTGTGTAAAATACAATACCTAAACTAATTATACTAAAATCTTTTGTCGTAATTTAAAAAGTTGTATTTTTGAAACCATACCTATTTATTGTTCTAGTCGATATTATAATAATAATTTAAATACATTTTAAGTAGGCCCTACCTGCCTAAATAAACTACTATAATCCTGCAAGCCAAACCATATATAACAAGCCCTTATACCGAAGGTAAAACTAAAGAAACAAAAGGAACTTCAAATAAATAAATAATTTGAGGTGTCCGACATCCCGCCATTTTTCACTATCGTTTTTAGCCTTAAGCTTGAACTGGAAACATGGGAACCGGAAAACTAAAGAGGATTGTCTCTGGAGGAAATAAATTAATTCACTTAAGTACCAGCTTAGAACAATATATCAAATGCATTACAATAACACACACACACACACTGCGGCACCCAATAATTATTATTATAAATGGTCAAAACATCGACCGTCAAAAATGCCTCATTCCACCTCTACGCCTACACCGAAAACGAAATAACGAAGGGAAAGCGAAGACGCGAAGACCGACCAATACGAAGGCCGAAACGGCAAAATGGCGAATCGCGGACAGACCGGCGACAGACGCGCAGGGAAAGCACCGGGTTGGTGCGCCACTGAGTGGCGCCAACTTCAAATAAAGAGCGCCTAGATTTAAAAAATGAAAATATTGAGAGCTATTTAAAATAGACAAATTGTTTAAAAATACAATTAAAATAGGGCGTACTTTTTACGCAAAACATAAACCTTATTTGTCGTGGTTGACATTAAAAATATAGCATTTTATAGGTACCTAATATATGTAGGTATTTATCCAATGCAAAGCAAACCTGGTCAATATTTTACATATTTAAATAAAAACAGGTGTGCAAAAAGTTGGTTCTCGTAAAATTTATTTATGATACACCTATATAAAATAATACATTACTTTTTCTTGACGTTATATCAAATGACCAAAAAATTACGTGACTATGACGTTATTTTACTGACGATCTTTTCACGTGAGCTTTATCACGTCTTAATGACGTATTTTTTTGGTTAGCTGACGAGTTACGACGAGATGTCACTTGAAAATGACGTCATTATCACGTACCTCTGCTACCTGGGTCTGTATATACAAACGTTGAGTAAAATCAGGTTGGGAAAGTATAGGAGCTGAAACTAAAAGCTGTTTTATATTTATAAAAGATTCCTCTGCAGCATCGTTCCACTTGATAGGTTGACCCTATTTTCATCCATTAAGAAGGTCATTAATAGGCGACTATAAAGTTGAAAAATCTTTAATGAATCGTCGATACCAAGAGCAAAGTCCAACGAAACGATTCACCTCTGTAGTATTTTTTGGACGTGGATAATTTACCATAGCAAATACTTTCTCTGGATCTGTACGCAAACCTATAATGTAGCCAAGAAATTTTAGAGAGGTTTTAAAGAATTCACACTTTTCATTATTAATAGTTAGTTCGGCATCCTGAAGTTTTGTCTTTACGTCTGATAATAGATTCATATGTGTCTCAAAATCTGCAGAAACTACCAAAATATCATCCAAATAAGTGAATATATTTGGTTCATAACGAGGACCGAATATGGCATCAACTAAACGTTGTTGCGTTTGCGCTGCATTTATAAGTCCAAATGGCATTGTTACAAAATGAAAAAGTCCTCCACCTACTACTGCAAAAGCTGTTTTTTCCTTTGAAGACTCATCCAAAGGGATCTGCCAAAAAGCCTTCCGAAGATCAATAGTAGAAATATATTTAGCATTACGAAGTGAAATCAAGATACGTTCTATATTAGGTAAAGGGTATGAATCAGGTTTTGTAACTTCATTAAGTGGACGTCCATCGTAACAGAGCCGAAATTCTCCGCTGCTCTTTTTAACAAGGAGGACAGGAGAACACCAATGGCTCTGAGAAGGTTCAATAACTCTTAATTTAAGCATTTCATCTATATCCTCATTTAAAATTTTTTACCGAATGGTCGTGTGTTTTTGAGTTTAACGGAGGACATATATTAATATAAATCAATAAAATATATATAGAAATAGTAGATGTTCGAGATATAGAGGTTTTTTAAAGATTATTCTTACAATATGTGAAAATCATCAGCACCGATAATTTTCATTTGTAGCTATTATAATTTTTATTCAAATACCTACATAAAATTGATATGTATTGCTTGTTTGCAGGTTTTAGAATGGGGAGGCGTCTCCCTAATAGATAGAAATTTCGAAGAAGTTTGCGCCATAATGGACCATACGGGGGACGTTGTAGAATTGCTAGTAGAACATGCTACTGATCTAAGAATGTGCGATTTTCTAGACGAGCCTCCGTTACCTACGCTATCGATGAGAAAACCTTCTGAAGCTAACATAACCGCTCTATATGTTGGTAAGTCAAATAGTCAATTTTATTGTTTTTCCAATTCTGATTTCAGTTATGAATGAGATCCCTTGATATAAAAAAGCAATTATACAGTACGATTTACATCACATGTATAAACAATAAAGCAATAAGAAAAAAAAGGCTTACATAATATTGATTATTATTGACAATTGTGTCAATTTCTAACTGTTAGGCAAATAACCTGTTGTACCAATTAAGAGGTTGCTAAAATGATAAGTGGGTATATACGGTATGAATTTTATTCTGCCGCAAGGCTATAAAATAAGACGTAAGAG
>MU192066.1:11760-31573 GCA_016904865.1 Pissodes strobi
AAACACCTAGAACATCGCTTTACCAGAACTCCTTTGTCTGGCGCACTGCATCACTGTGGAACTCACTTCTAGGACATCTGTTTCCCACTAATTACAACCTACAAATATTCAAGAACCGTGTCAGTCAACATCTTCGCACACACACCGCTCGTCGAGCGCCATAGAATCTCCCTTTAGTGTATGTGCCACTGCCATTAAAAAAATACCATGCTGCAATTGATTATACAAGGTAAAATCCGAGGTAAAAGAAGTGTAGGAAAGAGAAGAATATCATGGCTGCGCAACTTGCGAGAATGGTACTGATGCACATCAACCGAACTTTTCGGAGCATCCGCCTCTAAAGTTAGGATCGCTATGATGATTATCAACCTCCGTCGCGGAGATGGCACGTGAAGAAAAAGGACAATCGTTGACACATTTTCTTATTAATTCTACAACAGTGCTTGCAACTTATAGTCAAAGAAGTAACCTTTGATGTCAATTGGTGCCACATGTACTCTAAAATATACAATAGTAGGGTGGCAACTATTGAAGTACCCTTAATTTTTACCTAGCAAGGTGTGTTAACCAGCATTTACAAAAAGACATTGATAGTTTTTAAAGTTGAGTTTGTCATAACAAATAGTTTTTACTTATTACCGTTTTTAAAATATTACATTTTACTAAATAAATTAGTATATCTTCATCAGGTTATGGGTCCAGTACGTTACCTAAGTAGAAGCTTTAGTTGAAGGCTGAATTTTTTTATTTAGTATAGAAGACTGAAAGTATGGATCCAGTGAAACATATCAAACCATTAACAAGTGAGACCGATTGGCCTATATGGAAGAACAAAATGAGGGATATGCTAGATTATCATGAAGGTGCGTTAGATGTTATTGATGGCAAGCTAAAGAAGCCCAAACCGCTTGGAGAGCAAGCAACAGAAGGTCAAAAGAAGAAATTCAAAGAGGATTCTGATTTGTACCGTAAGGCTAATAGTTATGCTAAGTCAATGATCACAAGCGCAATAACTGATAATGTATATCAAAAGATCATGGACAATACCACACCCCATGATGCGTGGCTCGCACTAAAAGATCTCTTTGAAGCATCAGCTAAGGATCAGTTATTAAAGCTTTGTACAGATTTTTTTGCTTTTAACTGGACAGCGAACGAAGATGTGTCGACCCATATAGCCAAGTTGAAGAGCCTGTTTTCTGAGTTAAGCAGCGGTTTAGCATTAAAGAAGGAAAACACACTTCCAGAGTTAATGGTAGTCTGTAAAGTTTTACATATTTTACCAGAAGAGTTCAAGACTTTTAAGGCAAGTTGGATGCTGCTTTCAAATAACAGTGACAAGAGTAAGACATTAGATGATTTGACAGTACAGCTTTGCATGTTTGAGAGAAATTTTGCCAAGACTAAAGATGGCAACAGTGAACAAGAGGCTCTCGTCGTAGAAAAGCATGCTAAGGTACATAGTAGAAGTAAGGACACCAGTTGCAATTATTGCAAGGTCAAAGGTCACTGGGTACGTAATTGTAAAAAGTGGATTGCTGATGGTAGACCGCCTAAGAACAAACAAAAGACATCAGATGTGAAGACTAAAGAAGATGCAAATATGACATTGTTATTTTTAGATGAAGTTATGATCACAGAGCATGATGAGTCAGTTTGGTGGGTAGATAATGGCGCAACCAGGCATGTTACAAATACACCAATGTATTTCGTCGATTTTCAGAAGTTTGACAATTCATGTAATATAAGAGCTGCAGGAAACTAGATGTTGAGAGCAGTTGGAAAAGGTACAATACAATTTCTGTATTCCAATAAAAATAGAAAACAAGATTTGCTTACCTTGAACGACATATGGCATGTTCCTCAGATATAGAAAAATCTATTTTCAGTTCTAGCAGCACATGATAGAAGTATAGATGACAGTATTTTTACGTCTACGTCAACAGAATGTACGTTTAAAACTGGAAATCATGCATTAACAGGAACCGGAGAGGTTGGTCGAGGATTGTACAAGCTTAAAACGAATCCGATCATTCCAGAAGCAGAGGTTCACTGTAGTATTGCAGAAGCTGATAAATCGATGTTACATCTGTATCATGAGAGATGGGGACACCAAGACAAGAGATACGTAAGAGCAAAACTTAAGAAAGAGATGGGAATCAAAGTCAAAATGGACCAAGAACTCTGTGAAGCATGTATTTATGCAAAAATGCATAGGCTTCCTTTTGGTACAAGAGAGAGAGCTACCAAACCTGCAGAGTTAATATCAGCTGATTTAGTGGGACCTTTTGATTTATCATTTCAAAAGTACAGGTACCTTTTAATTTTTAAAGACAACTATACGCAGTTTAGAATTAGTTATCATTTAAAAGAGAAATCCGAAGTTAAGGATAGATTAAAAGATATGCTGCAGTTGGTAGAAAACGCAGGTCATTCGATAAAAGAATTATTGTCAGATGAAGGTGGAGAGTTTTACAATAATGAGGTTAGATCGTTACTAACAAGTAAAGGTATAACGATAAGACTAACAGCGCCATATACACCTCAATAGAATGGCGGTAGTGAGCGAGAAAACAGAACAACTATAGAAATGGCTAGAACATGTAAGCTTTCCTATCCAGAAATCGAGTTTCCACCAGGACATAGGCAGAATTAGTCAACACAGCCATCTATGTACTAAACAGAACTGGTAAATCTACAGGAGGATCTACGTTAGTCCGTATGAGTTATGGTATGGAAAAAGACCAAGAATAAAGCATTTAAGGATAATTGCTAGCGCTTGTTATTTCCATATTCCAGTTCAGAAAATGCGAAAAATGGAAAAGAAAGCAATGAAAGGCTATCTAGTAGGCTATGATGGTGATGAACGCTATGGACTTTGGGTAAAAGAGAAACATAGAGTTTTTGTTTCAAGGGATGTTAAGTTCCAAGAGAAACTAAAAGTATGTAAAGAAGTACCCATAAGCTCTACAGGCCAGAAAAGCGCAGATAGATATATCGAACTTCCCATGAGATCGCAAGACAGAAATACGGATGAAACTAGATCGCAGATTGTAGAAGAGTTACCAGAACAACAAGAAGAGGATGGTGTACAAGATAGAAATTTGAAAACTGAGATAGAAGATGTGGAAGAAAGTGAAGGTGAGGAAGAAAGTTCTTCATACAATTTAAGAAATCGTCAAACTTTAAAATGCCCTGGTCGTTTTGAAGAATGCATTCACCTAGCTGAAGAGTTAGTATGCACGATTGAGATTAATCAAACATATAAAGAAGCGCTTAAAACCAGGGAAAGAAATGAATGGAAGAAAGCTATGGACAAAGAAATGAGTTCATTGATAGAAAATGAGACTTAGGAGCACACAGTTTTGCCAAATGGATTTAAAGCTCTTCCCTGTAAGTGGATTTACCGAGTAAAGATAAATCCAGATGGAAGCATAGATAAGTTTAAAGCCAGACTAGTAATAAAAGGCTTTGCTCAGCGCCAAGGCATAGATTTCAATCAAATATTTAGTCCAGTAGCCAAGTTATCCACAATAAGATCTGTTTTGAGTGTTGCAGCTAGTGAGAAGATGTACTTACGACAGTTTGACGTTGTGACAGCATTTTTATATGGTAATTTAGAAGAGACCATATATATGGATCAGCGAGAAGGTTATCATGATGATTCCGAAAAGGTTTATAAGTTAAAGCGTAGTTTATATGGCCTAAAACAAGAACCTGGATGTTGGAATAAGAGATTCAATGATTTCCTTTTAAAACTAAGTTTTAAAGTAAGTGAAGCCGATCCATGTTTGTATACAGGGTTATTCATTATAAATGGACACCTCTCTTAACTTGGTTATTTTTAAAGATAGAGAAATAATTTTTTTATCGACTTGTAGGTAATCATCTTAATTTTTTTATTTGTAATGAAAATATTATACAGGGTGGCCCATAAGCAAATGCCAATATAAAATTAAATTTTTTTAAATGGAACACCCTATATATTATTGCATTTTTGGATTCTGCTTAATATTCTAAATACATTTTATGTATGATGTTATACCTCTAGAGTTGGTAGTTTCACAGCTATAAACAGTTGAAAATCGATACTTTGGCTACTTTTCACTTTGGTAGCAAGAAGGCCATTAAAAATGGAGTAAAATGAATTTCACATTCCTATCTTAACTCTTCAAGAGCTATCTGATGGTGCTAATTGATGGTACCTGCCAAGGTACCAGATTTGGTACCCATGGTACCGCCTGCCAGTTAGCCCCATCAGACAGCACTTGAAAAGTTAAGATATGAATGTGAAGTTCATTTTACTCCATCTCTAATGATCTTCTTGCTACCAAGGTGAAAAGTAGCCAAAGTACCGATTTTCAACTGTTCATAGCTGTTAAACTACTAACTCTAGAGATATAACATCATACATAAAATATGCTTAGAATTTTAAGTAGAATTCAAAAATGCAATAATATACAGGGAGTTCCATTTAAAAAAATATAACTTTATATTGGCGTTTGCTTATGGGACACCCTGTATAATATTTTCATTACAAATAAAAAAATTAAGATGATTACCTACAAGTCGATAAAAAAATTATCCCTCTATCTTTCAAAATAACCAAGTTAAGGGGGGTGTCCATTTATAATGAATAACCCTGTACATAAGAAAAAGTAATGGAGAAAAGATGTTCCTTACTTTGTACGTGGACGATGTATTGATTGTGGCTTCGTCTAGAGTAGAATTAGACACTTTTTTGGCAGATTTAGGAAAAGAATTCAAGGTATCGTCTAAAGAAGCAAGTTATTACTTAAGTTTGGAGCTTGAGAAGTCAGAAGAAGGCATAAGAATAAACCAAAGAAGCTATACAGAAAAAGTACTAGAAAAGTTTGGTTTTTCCCAATGTAGACCTGTATCAACTCCGATGCTTAAATCACCTGAAAGCACCATACAGAGTGAAAATTCAACACACCAGTAGTTTCCTGAAACTACAGACAAGTCATAGGAGCTTTAATGTACCTAATGATTGGGACCAGACCAGATATAGCATATAGTGTTGGTTATTTGTCAAGATTTTTAGAAAATCCTAACCAAGAACATGTCATTTGTGCAAAAAGAGTTTTACGCTACTTTGCTGGTACAAAGGATTTGGGTATCTTGTATAGATCAGCAAAAGATCCCAAGATCGAAGGCTACAGTGATGCAGATTTTGGAGGTTGTTCAGATACTGGGAGATCAACTTCAGGAGTAGTATTTACGTTTTCCCATTGAGCAATATCATGGCTAAGTCAACGTCAAGGCATAGTGGCAACTTCAACTATAGAAGCAGAATTAATTGCAGCCAGTGAAGCTACAAAATAATTGATTTGGTTGAAGAGATTGTTCTAAGAAATTTTGCAACTTAGAGACGTTCCCATTCCGTGAGTGGACAACTCAGCACTAGTTAAGTTGGCTCATAATACAGAGTTGCACCGTAGGACCAAGCATATTAGTATATGACACTTTTTTGTACGAGAAAAAGTATTAGAAGGGTCTACAGTTGTGAAGCAAATTCCTACAGAGCAACAGTTGGCAGATCTTCTAACGAAACCTTTAGCGAAGAATCGTCTACAAAATTTAAGGGGCCAATTAGGACTTCTGTAAATCTAATTAACAAGGGAAAGTATTGAAGTACCCTTAATTTTTACCTAGCAAGGTGTGTTAACCAGCATTTACAAAGAGACATTGATAGTTTTTAAGGTTGAGTTTGTCATAACAAATAGTTTTTACTTGTCACCGTTTTTAAAATATACATTTTACTAAATAAATTAGTATATCTTCATCATGTTTTACTTTATCGTCACAAACATATAGTTTTTTTTCATACCGAATGCCGTTAAGATTTCTCAATGATCCCGTTTTTGAAACATTTTCCAAAATATATGTCATTCGCCGCTATTGAGCTATTCTGAGGATTATTTAGTAAAAGACTCCTTGAACCGTTCTTCAAAAAGGAGTATTTAATATTTTTTTGCAGAATGCCACAAGGCATTTGGAACCCAATCGTTTTTTGACACAGCATGTAAAGTGGTTATCCTTTCCTGCACACCTGCATTTTATTACTATCGGTACAAACATCGTGCTGGTGACTTTAGATAATATGTTGTGAAACAATTTTCATTGCCTAAATATAATACATTCTCGAAAATTGAACAGCTTTTCTGTTTTTTATTGCTTCTTTTTATCATAATGCTAGGTTTTGTTTATAAATTGATATAGAAGCTAGTTGACTGTCGGATACATCCTGGCCGGAAAAACATAACTGTCAAAATACGAGACTAACGCAAGCTCATACGATCGTAACCGACGCGACGATTTTTTAGGCGTTTGTCCACAGACTCGTGGTTTGGATTTACCGATCCTGGATTTACGCGAAGATTTTCCGTTGCGAACGGCTAATGTATGGTAAAAACGGATAGCTGGCTGCCGTCATGGTAGGACTTATAGGACATGAATTCCTGAGTCATTGGAAGAGCTGGTGGGAAGGGAAGGTGTAAGAGAGATGCACAGTTATCGATTTTCATGTGACAATATTCAAAGCTGTTTCCTGTAACTAAACATCTACAATGTTTTTTAATGCTTCACACTACTATAACACTTACAAACTTCTAAGAAAATGGCAAAATCACATATTACTGCCTGCCGGCTGAACTGTGATTGATTTTCGGAAGATTTCATCTTTCAGGTTTACTGAATAATGCATTTTATCCACCGTTAAATTAAACGGAGAGATCGTATTGCCGGCGGGTGAACCGTATATGTATTAGGGTCTTCTCTTGAAATATATTAGTATAGTATGAGAATGTTGTAACATCAACTTCTTTACGTTAAAAATATATACAAACAATATATTTTAAGCAGAGAGAGTGAAGCATTATTTGCCCATAGTACATCTGTAGAAATTAGAAATTCAATATCAGTTATCCTAAATCGTAAATTGTTAATAATTATATCAACTTGAGCTATAAAAAGATAATAGAGGAAAAGTGTTTCATATTTTCACAAAAAATTTATTTAAATAATAAGTTAAGTATATATCATACATAAACTGCTCCTTAAAAGTTAGGGATATTAATATTCGTAACTCATTTTTAAATTGTAATATTTTATTAAATATTTAACGCATTTTGCAGTGCGAGACATCGCCAGAAAGAGCAGACTTTCTACTTTTACATGGTGTTTGAAAGACGTTCTCGGAGAGGCACTTGTCAATTATACAGAGCGGGAAAGAAAGTGATGCAAAAACTTTAAAGAATATAGAGCTGTACCATGTATGACAAGAAGTGTGCAGACAATTTTTTTCAAGTTTTAGATTACTTCTAATATTCCCTTTCAATTCAGGATAGGAACCCATATTCGATTTTTATTCGTAACAATCAATTATTGGAAATTTTGTATTTTTTTTTGACGACGCTCGTGAAGCTAATCCTACCATACATTTCACATTCTACCTAAGCCAGGTGGAATCATTGTTTATCTAATGTCAACATTGTGTCAACGTATTCCTCTTACTCCGCTACATATGCAGCAACGACTGGAATGGACTAGGGAGCATATCTATTGGAGGAACGAATGGAAGACGGTCCTTTTTACTGATGAATCTAGGTATGCGAGATTTTCAGACAGTCGAAGAGCACGTGTTTGGACTTTGCCAGGGATACCACGTAATAGGCGTACAGTACAAAAACTGTATCCCTATCGTAAAGGATCAATAATGGTTTGGGGAGGCATATGTTTTGACGGCCGTACCGATCTTTACATATGTGAAGGGAATATGAATGGCGAGCAGTACAGAGAGCAAATCATAAACAACTTCGTGCCAAATATTTACGCTGCTATAGGGGATAGGTTTTTATTTCTAGACGACAATGCAAGACCTCATTGAGCTGCTATTGTCTTAATGACCTTGAAGAAAATGGCATACCCCACCTTGCATTGCACCTCTATCGCCAGACCTGAACTGCATTGAACATGCGTGGGATATGCTCCAAAGGAAGTTAGACGAACACCTGCCGGCAGTACAAACGCTTGACGATTTAAGAAGAGCTACCAGAATTGTGGAATGCTATTCCACAAAATATCATCAATAATTTAATTGACAGCATGCTAAGGAGATGTCAGGCCGTAATCGATGCTCGCGGGGGCTTTACCACCTATTAATTTAATTATTTGCTTTTTATGCCCTTTAAACATTATTTGTTTTTAGGTTTAACTTTTCTATACCACTGTATACAGTAAACTTAGTTTTATTTATTTAAATTTATGTTTTTGTATGTTTATCGCTTAAGTAGGATGTGAAATGTAGCGTAGGATTAGCTTCACGAGCGTCGCGTCGTCAAAACAAAAAATACAAAATTTCCAATAATTGATTATTATTTTGTTACGAATAAAAATCGGATATGGGTTCCTATCCTGAATTGAAAGGGAATATTATAAGTACTCCAAAACTTGGAGAAACTTGTCTCCACACTTTTTGTCACACGTGGTACAGCTTTATATTCTTTAATGTTTTTGCATCCCTTTCTTTCCCGCTCTGTATAATTGACAAGTGCCTCTCCAAGAATGTTTTACAAACACCATGTAAAAGTAGAAAGTCTGCTCTTTCTGGCGATGTCTCGCACTGCAAAATGCGTTAAATATTTAATAAATGATTACAACTTAAAAATGAGTTACGAATTTTAATATCCCTAACTTTTAAGGAGCAGTTTATTTAAGTATACCTACGCCACTTACTCCTTATACACAGCATTAGCCCTCGTGCTCTGATCATCTGAAAACAGGTGAAAGACCCATCTTGAAGATCTGCAAGAGGTGCTAACCGTGGTCTATGATGGGTGTGAAAGGGAACAACTATCTGCGAACCTACACAAAACAGTTATAGTACCGTTCTCGAGGACGAAAAGGCTGGAAGACCTTAGACCATCTTCACTCAAAGAAGAAACTATCTCATTTGCGAATACAGTGGGGTATATGGGAATTTCCTTAGATACTTAACTGGAATACGCATCTGGATAAAATTGTTGCAAAAGTAAAACTGTCACTATGGACCTGCAGACGCATTTGTGGCAAAATATGGGGCATACATCCCAAACAAATGCACTGGCTCTATATTGCGGTCATAAGACCAATGTTAATATATGGAGCAGTAGCTTGGTACTCTAAGAGATTACAGTGCTCCGCAAGAATCAAATTATCTACTTTACAAAGACAAGCCTGTCTGGCAATTAGTGCCGTCTTTGGCACTACACCCACGACAGCGCTTGAGTGTCTTCTAAATCTGCCACCTCTCCAAATAGTACTGGAGAAGGAGGCCAGATGGGCGACGTATAGATTGACACAGGCGGTGACCAACAACCCGCAGGCGATCATCGTGGTGCCCAACAGACTGAAAAATGCCAATGAGCAGGATAGTGTGTTGGGTCTACCATCAGATATTATGCCTACCTAAACTACCTATTACCATGCCTATGACGTCCTCTTACCAGAGAGGAACGAATGGGCAAAAGACTCGGAACATCTGAGAATAACAGAGAATAGTTGGCTCACTAACGACCCCCAGAGCAATGACGGTACAGGAGCCGCTGCATGGAATAAAAATGGAAAGGTTACGCTTAAGTGTTCCCTAGGCAAACATACAATCATTTTTCAGGTTGAAGTTTAGGCCATTGATATGACTGCACAGTGGCTCATCGATAGACAAGTCAATCAAAATTTTCCCGGACAGTCAAGCAGCTTTAAAAGCTTTTAAATCTAGCCGTTGTTCATCCAAGACAGTATGGAACTGCCAAGAACCACTCACCAAATTAGGTAGAGAAAACAAACTTTCACTGATCTGGATACCTGGACATAAAGGATATGAAGACAAGGAAAAGGCTGATGCTCTTGCGAAGCAGGCGGCCGCAACGGCCTTCATGGGACCAGGACCAGTACTGGGAATAGCTTATAACACAGCTAAAGAAGCCCTATCCAGGTGGACACAAAAGCAATTTGTAGACGAATGGAGAGAGTTACCAGGCCTAACTAATTCAAAGATGTCGGTGAATCTGCCATCAGGAATGAGAACTGGACAAATTCTTCAACTTGGCCGACAGCAGATACAGGCTGTAGTTGGCATGTACACTGGCCATTGTCGGCTAAGAAGTCACATGAACAAGATAGGGCTCTTCGAAGAAACGGAACGCCGCTTGTGCTTGGAGGACGAAGAAACAATAGAACATGTTTTGGAACAGTTTTGGAAATTCTCAACTCACCCTTGCAGATTTGAAAACTATCCACCCCAGAAAGCTGTTCGATATCATGAAAAGGATCGATCCTGTGGCATGGTGGAAACCACAGATGTGAGCCACAATAGACCAAGGGTCGCAGTGGAGGGTCTTATTTGGGCCCACTCACGTGTACGAATACGCCAAGGTTGCCACCATTTTGATAACATAATACGAGCCTTTGGGGTGATCTTGGGAAAGGTCTCGCAGGCAATGCGAAGCAAAGAAGAAAATACTGAGGCCACGCCCAAATGTTCCTTAAATTTCCCAGCAACTAGTTTTTATTAGAACCGAGTATGTGATTATTGATTTTTGTTTTGCTAAATGAAAATTTTAATACAAGGAAGTAAAATTTTGTTTCTAAGAAAAAGGCAAATAGGTAAACACTCTAGTTTTATTATTAGATAGATAGATAGATAGATAGTTTATTTAATCCTTTCAAGAATATTATAGGACACGTCAAAAATTTTACATAGGTAAACACATTATAAAAAAAAATGTAAAACAGATATACATGATAAAAAACATACATTGACAACTTAAAAGTTTATACAAGTACATACACATTGCTACCATCTACAAGAAATCGCATTGATAATATTCATCTAATGTATAAGGACATAATACAATTAATTTATCTTTTATGCTTTTACTAAATAATTTAACTGAAGTTAGATCTTTAAGATAAGGAGGAAGATGGTTGTATAATCTCAGTCCTGTAAAACCTATAGATTTAGTGCATAAATCTGAACGACGTAATGGTAAATGAAAATTATTATTTTGTCTTGTGTTATAATTATGAAGTGAGTTATTTTTTGTACATTTTTCTTTGTTTTTATAAACATATATTAGTAATTAAGAAATATACAATCCTGTAACTGTTAAAATATTATATTTTTTGGATAAGGGACGACAGGACATGGTAGGCTTTGCCTTCCCAGTGCACCAGATTATTTTCTTTTGGGAAATTAGGAGATCCTTTGCATGACAGGAACCACTCCACACAGTAATACCATATCGGATCCTAGACTGTACTTGTGCGTGGTAGAATGTCATTAGACCAGGCATACCCAAGACCCCCTCAATGTCCTTATTTGAAAACATTTTGTGTTAAGTATTTTGGACAAGTTATTACAATGTTCCCTGAATGCAAGAGTACTATCTATAAGACCCCTAAGAATTTAGTAGATACAGTTTTTATAATAGTGGAATTATTAATCTTAATGTCTCTAGAGAGTATTTGAGTGTTTTGATGACAGTGAAATTGAATATAGGTTGTTTTGGAGGGATTACACAGTAAAGAATTTTGCGCGAGTCATTCCGACATGTTATTTAGAGTAACATTAATTTCGTTTGTATGAACTTTATCTGGAAATAAGGCCGCACCATCATCCGCAAACATGGTAAATGCTCCATTTTTTATTAAGAGTGGTAATTCGTTAATATAAATGATAAACAGAAGTGCCCCCAGGACTGAGCCCTGAGGCACACCAATGTCCATAGTTGTTAGATCTGATAATACTTTTCTTGCCTTCCATTGACACTATACACAATTTTCACTACTTGTTGTCTATTTAATTAAGTATGATGCAAACCAGGTATGAGGAGTACCCCTAATTCCGTTTTTATAAAGTTTATCAAGCAGGACATCATGCTATACGCAATCGAAAGCATGGCTAAGGTCACAGAAGAGCCCAGTCGGGCTTCCGCCTACATCCAGCTCGTCTAGAATACTCTCAAAGAAGCTATTTATTGCTGTTATTGTAGACATATTTTTCTGAAATCCATGTTGGTCCCTGCTAAGTACATTATTTATCTCCAGGAACCCCGAAACCCGACACAACATGACATATTCGAAAATTTTTGATATTGCAGAGTTCATTGTGACTGGTCTATAGTTTTCCATTTTTTCGGGGTCACCCTTTTTTAGTATTGGGCATACGTTTGCTATTTTTAATCGAGAAGGGTATATTCCTTCTTCAAAAGAAGTGTTTATGATATGGGTTAATGGAGTAATTCCAAATTCCGCAATGTTTTTTAATATTGTATTTGAAATGTTATCTGGTCCACAGGAGCTTTTATTTTTTAAGTAATGATTTATAATTAATTTGACATCATTGTCCGTTAGATGAGCTAAGAATATACTTTTACACTGTGTCTTTTGTAAATATTTTACGCCCGAACCATACGGAGGGATTTTATTTATATAGTAATGAAACAATCTTTGTATATCATGCAAAAATTTTAATCCAAAAGGGACCTCTATAAAGAGCGTAACAAAGCGCTTTCGGCCGTAGCCATCATCAGTATTACCTGAAAGTAAGTAAAAGAACACCCTGCCAGTGAACAGTCAAAGAGTGTTGTCGAGTTGGGACAATGGTTATCTTTGGTAAAAAATTTTGATAAGTTGAACACTGTTGCGTTCAGTTAAAAAATTCCTTTAGTTGGGATTATTTTTATTTAGAATTTTTTTTTTTTTATTAATATAATTAATATAAAAAGAAGGTAACTGAAGTTATTAATTAAAACTGATGATATTTAGTTCATTTTTGAGTGTAAAAAAAGAAAATGGTGGAATTCTTTTACGCACTTGTCAGTGGACAAAGGACAAATCCATGGAAGCAAACAAACAACACAAATCGACAGTGGTCACAATTAAATTTCACAAATTGTACGTCACATTATTGACAAATGGTTCACATAAATTAGACTAAAATTATTAATTTGAAACAAATTAAAATGAAAGCATGGTACCAAGACCCACGCTTTGTGGATGACACATCAAATGTGTCACTGTTGACAGCCTTGACAAGCTGACTGATGACGTTTAAGCACCGAAAAAAGCAGTAATTTTAAATTTTAAAAGTTTCTTGAAGACAAGTAATAAGTTGAGAGATAAAATTACAAAAGTTACCTAATGTAATAATACAAAGTTAACCTAAACTACAAAGAAGTTGCTACTATGCCAGATGAGACCAACCAAACTCCCCAATATGTAATAAGTGCTGAATTATTTGAAAATTAGGCTGACCACCTAAGTGGTGGCTCAAAAGATGGTTTGGAAGGAAGAAAGTACTTGATCAAGCGAAAATAGAGGACTAACTTAGAGATGAGGTTAGCCGAAGCTAGCTCAACTCAACGGATAGAAAAGAAAAGAAATGAGATGACAGAAGCCTGAGCTAACTCAACTCATAGAGGACTAACTTAAGAAGGGATGAAATTAGCCTGAGCTAAATCAACATTGGAAAATAAAAGGGAAGGAAGTAGATGAAATCAGCCTAAGCTGACTCAACTCGATAGGATAGAGAAAGAAGAGAAAGAAAGATGATATTAGCCTAGGCTAACTCAACTCCAAAAGTTAAAAATAAAATTAAATTAAATTACATTAATGTAGTAAAAATAAGAGAAGTTATATGAAGTTGAAAATGCTTCATCAAGCGACCCTCCTGACCTCCAAATCTATGAGAGAAAAATGAATTCAGTCGAGAAGCCTTCTGGCCAACGGAATGTAGGATCTGTTAAGGTTGACCTGAGTGTTAAGGCAATGATTGTTTGTACGCAGCTCGCTGTGGATCTCGATATCCTCCATGAAATCCAACCTATTGAAGTTTTTTGATGAAATGTTATGTAAGATCTTTGAATCGGAATGAGTACTGAAATTGTGATTATGATTTCGTAAATGTTCTCCGAAAGCAGAATTGTTTCTGTTCAAATGTTCGTTGATGCGGACCTTTAATGGTCTACATGTCCTACCGATGTAGGTGCACTCACGAGAATTGCACGACAACTTATAAATACCACTTTTTGAGAGAGTGTCTACTTTGTCTTTAGTATTATTTAAAAAGGTTTGCAATAATTGATTTCTGTTTTTAAAGGATAGATGAGAATTACTGACAAATTGGCGAATTGTTTTTGAAATCTTATGGTTGGTTTCCAAGTCAAAAAAAGGAATGGAGAAGTATCTCTTAGATGAATTTCCTATTAAGCTGTGAGACAGTTCTTTTCTAAGTTTTTTGAGTTTTGTTTTATTGATTAAAGTATCAACAAGACTAGGACCAAAATGATTGTTGAAAGCTATTTGTCTTATTATATTTACTTCTTTATTGTATTCAAAAGTAGACAAAGGTATATTAAGTAACCTATTGACATAGCAATGAAAAGCTACCATCTTATGTTGCCAAGGGTGGTGGGACAAGTAAGATATGGTGTGGATAATATTTGTTGTTAAATTTAAAAAAAAGTCTTGTGACAAACAAAGGTTTAGAAGCGACAAAAAATTAACTTTCTGTTGATCATTGACATTACATGAAGTGAGAAGATCACCAACAAGTTGTACTGCCTCTGTTTTTGGCACTGTAGTAAAAAGGTTAGATACATCAAAAGAAACCATAATGTAATCATGTGGGAGTTGTAAATTCTTTAGTTTATTGATTAAAGAAATGGAATTGCTTACCGAATATGTAGGAGTAAACTTAGTAATATCCTTAATCAAGTTATATGTGAATTGAGCTAGGAAATAAACAGGTGTGTTAGTAAAACTTACTACAGGCCTGATTGGTGTATCTATTTTATGGATCTTAGGGAGGCCATACAACCTAGGCATTGTAGGATTGCTAGAAATTAGATTTTTCTTAGCATTATTTTCTTCAAAAAAAAACGGTTTGAAATGTTTGATAAACCTGTTGACTTTCCTTATAAAGCTATTGAAAGGATTATTAGGTAAATGAGAAAAATTATTATCGACCAAAAATTACTCGACTTTAGAATATAATCTGTCTTTTTGAGAATCACTAAGCAATTGCTTTTATCCGCCTTGGAAACAATGAGATCTTCATTCTTGACCTTTAACTTGAGTTTTTTCAGAGTTTTGAAATAGAAAGTAGAAGACCGAGTGTTGAATTTTGATAAATTTTTCTTTGTGTTGTATAAGATGTTATGAAAGTCATTGCGAATTCTTTTTTTTTGATGGTAGAATCATTGGAGATTTGTCCAAACATAACATCAAGTTCAACCGCGAACTGCAATACATCACCTTCAGAGAATGAAGGTCTCAAACAGCGTTTAAGCCCTAAGTTAAGCAGCTCAAGCTCATCCGTGTCAAAAACTGTGTCGGACAAATTCTTCACTCTCTCATGAAATTTAAAATTTGAGACTTTCCTAGAGGCGGAATTGAATCTCTGCAAGTTAGAATTGCTTTTTTGTTTAATAAGAGCATCAAGCTTTGACCTTACTCTTGAAAATTTAAGATTTTTAGCATCAGAAATTTCATCGGAGAAACTCCCACATAATTACATTATGGTTTATTTTGATGTATCTAACCTTTTTACTAAGGTGCCAAAAACAGAGGCAGTACAACTTGTTGGTGATCTTCTCACTTCATTTAATGTCAATTATCAACAGAAAGTTAATTTATTGTCGCTTCTAAACCTTTGTTTGTCACAAGACTTTTTTCAATTTAACAACAAATATTATAAACAACCTGATGGCTTGGCAATGGGCAGCTGTCTTTCTCCTTTTTTAGCAGATGTTTTTTCGAACAATTTGGAAATCAGTCATATAGTCACTCCCGTAAATCGAGAGATCCTTTATTGGTACCGTTATGTGGATGATTGTCTTTGTTTCCTTGATTGCGATGCTCAGGGGGCCAACGAACGCTCTTTTAGATAAGCTAAATATCATCCACCCGAACATCAATTTCACCATCGAACTTGAAAACAATAATAAACTTAATTTTCTGGACATCACTGCTCATAGAGCGATGAACATCTTGGAGTTCTCGATTTATAGGAAACCTACTCAGACTGACCACACCATATCTTACTTGTCCCACCACCCTTGGCAACATAAGATGGCAGCTTTTTATTGCTATGTCATAGGTTACTTAATATACCTTTGTCTACTTTTGAATACAATAAAGAAGTAAATATAATAAGACAAATAGCTTTCAACAATCATTTTAATCCTAGTCTTGTTGATACTTTAATCAATAAAACATAACTCAAAATACTTAGAAAAGAACTATCTCACAGCTTAATAGCAAATTCATCTAAGAGATACTTCTCCATTCCTATCTTTTACTTGGAAACCAACCATAAGATTTCAAAAACAATATGCCAATTTGTCAGTAATTCTCATCTATTTTTTAAAAACAGCAAACCTTTTTAAATAATACTAAAGACAAAGTAGATACTCTCTCCAAAAGTGGTATTTATAAGTTGTCGCGCAATTCTTGTGAGCGCACCTACATCGGTAGGACATGTAGACCATTAAAGGTCCGCATCAACAAACATTTGAACAGAAACAATTCAGCTTTCGGAGAACATTTACGATATCATAATCACAATTTTAGTCATCATTCCGATTCAAAGATCTTCCATAACATTTCATCAAAAAACTTCAATAGGTTGGATTTCATGGAGGATATCGAGGTCCACAGCGAGCTGCGTACAAACGATCATTGCCTTAACACTCAGGTCAACCTTAACAGATCCTACATTCCGTTACACAGAAGGCTTCACGACTGAATTCATTTCCTTTCGTACATTTGGAGGTCAGGAGGGTCGCTTGATCAAGCATTTTCAACTTCATATAATTTCTCTTATTTTAACTACATTAATGTAATATAATTTAATTTTATTTTTAGTTTTTGGAGTTAAATTAGCCTAGGCTAATATCAGCTTTCTTTCTCTTCTTTCTCTATCCTATCGAGTTGAGTCAGCTTAGGCTGATTTCATCTACTTCCTTCCCTTTTCTTTTCCAATGTTAGGAGGGTCGCTTGATCAAGCATTTTCAACTTCATATAACTTCTCTTATTTTAACTACATTAATGTAATATAATTTAATTTTATTTTTAACTTTTGGAGTTAAGTTAGCCTAGGCTAATATCATCTTTCTTTCTCTTCTTTCTCTATCCTATCGAGTTGAGTCAGCTTAGGCTGATTTCATCTACTTCCTTCCCTTTTCTTTTCCAATGTTAATTTAACTCAGGCTAATTTCATCCCTTCTTAAGTTAGTCCTCTATGAGTTGAGTTAGCTCAGGCTTCTGTCATCTCATTTCATTTCTTTTCTATCCGTCGAGTTGAGCTAGCTTCGGCTCACCTCATCTCTAAGTTAGTCCTCTTTTTTCGCTTGATCAAGTACTTTCTTCCTTCCAAACCAACTTTTGAGCCACCACTTAGGTAGTCAGCCGAATTTTCAAATAATTCAGCACTTATTACATATTGGGGCGTTTGGTTGGTCTCATCTGGCATAGTAGCAACTTCTTTGTACTTTAGGTTAACTTTGTATTATTACATTAACTTTTCTAATTTTATCTCTCAACTTATTACTTGTCTTCAAGAAACTTTTAAAATTTAAAATTTCCGCTTTTTTCGGCGCATAAACGTCATCAGTCAGCAGCTTGTCAAGGCTGTCAACAGTGACACATTTGATGTGTCATCCACAAAGCGTGGGTCTTGGTACCATGCTTTCATTTTAATTTGTTTCAAATTAATTATTTTAATCTAAATTATGTGAACCATTTCTCAATAATGTGACGCACAATTTGTGAAATTTAATTGTGACCACTGTCGATTTGTGTTGTTTGATTGCTTCCATGGATATGTCCTTTGTCCACTGACAAGTGAATAAAAGAATTCCACCATTTTTCTTTTTTTACACACAAAAATTAACTAAATATCATCAGTTTTAATTAATAACTTCAGTTACCTCCTTTTTGTATTAATTATATTAATAAAAAAAATCTAAATAAAAATAACTAAAGGAATTTTTTAACTGAACGCAACAGTGTTCAACTTATCAAAATTTTTTACCAAAGATAACCATTGTCCCAACTCGACAACACTCTTTGACTCTTCACTGACAGGGTGTTCTTTTACTTACTTTCAGGTAACACTGATGATGGCTACGTCCGAAAGTGCTTTGTTACGCTCTTTATAGAGGTCCCATTTGGATTAAAATTTTTGCATGATATACAAAGATTGTTTCATTACTATGTTTCGTACATGCACACAGCCTTCACTCTTCATTTAATTTTATTTATAGTTTCATGTGGAATTTCTTTAAAAAAATTATTGAATTCATTAGCAATTATACTAGAATTTGTAATGAGATTGTCATCTTTATTTAGAGATATACTGTCTCGGGATGTATGTTTCTCAGTAAGCTCTTTTATCACGTTCCATGTAGCTTTATTAGTATTTGAAGAACTATTTATTTTATCGGAATAAAAATCAGTTTCTGTTTTTTTTTTATAAGTAGTTGGTGTCGTTTATTTGCTTTTTTATAGTTTATATTTAAATTCGGATTTCTTTTATATACATAATGAATATTTTCAAAATTTTGTGAAGAATTTATAACTTGAGAATTCACCCACTCTTTACCAGTTTTTTCTTTTATTGTTGTAAGTTTTAGTGGACAATTTGTGTCAAAATAGTGAATTAATATATCATGAAAAATCTTAAACTTATCTTCAGTATTTTTTGCCCTGTAAACGATCTCCCAATTTTCTTTGTTAAGATCTCTTTTAAAACTTGTCCCATTGCAAAGCCTTCTGAACACAAAACTATCTTGACGCACACATTCAGGTTTGTTCCAAAAAATACCGTCTTGTGTCTAGAAATCGTGTTTCTACTTACCAGACTTGCCGTATTTGAGAAATTTGCATAGACCTGGTCCAATACACTCTCAGTGGTTCCTGATATGCAGGTGGCTTTATTGATATTTGGCTGTAAATTATAAGAAGCTAACATCCTTGAAAGGATTCTCCCCTTGTCATAGATTTAATATTAAAGTTGCCGTTGAGTATAACATTTTTTGTGGGATGACAGTAAAAATCCAAAATAACAGATAGATTGTTAAAGAAAATATCGAAGCGGCCTTTTGGTGACCGATAACAAGTGAAAATTAAAGTTCTATTGTCCCGGCAGATTTCCAAATTCGATGACGTATTTGTTAAGAATGATAAAAACGGCGTTTTTGAATGCTGACCGGCACCCGCTCTGGTGGAATGGTATCATATGCAGTCGTGTCATTTACGGTGATAGCAATATTAGCACAGCTCATTGTATAAGCTGTGATATTAGTATGGCTTGCGGTCGATGCAGCACATTATTTCAGGTAAAAGCGATAACGAGGGTGTCAGATGCGTTCAACTAATTTATATTTGCTACTCGGCTCAAACTAAAACCCTTCCTTCACACATTATCCAGGCTGGAGACTAACAATGCAAGTATATGTTTCGAAATATATTTATACCTAAACTAATTCAAGACCTAAACTTTTATTAAGTACCTGCCCCGGTCAAGTACTCGATATAAATATGTAGACCGGATTTGACATTCTGAGTATCCCGTTTACCTCAAAAATTTTAAGTACATTAACCCTCTATATATGCCACGTTTCTACATAAATTGAATGAGGGAGTTTCCGCTCAGAAATTAAAGTGGACGAAGTCTGGGTGCTGATTGCATTAGCATTTCCTATTCAATTATACTATTTAAGAAGGGCTTAGGAACTGCTTTGATTTA